>JAEVFN010000057.1:303946-467571 GCA_030449075.1 Murraya paniculata | reverse complement strand
CGCAAAATTAGTTTTGCAAGGTGGGAGAGTTCATAATTTATAGGCGCAAAGATTATATCTCGGGCAAAAATAACTATGATTGTAAAATGAGGCTCTATGAGAATTGTAAGGGGGTGTGAAAAGCTATGGATCAATTTCGCTTGAACGAATTAATGGGTTGGGTATGGGCTTGTCAGTCATTTGGCCCATGTTATAACTGCGAAGTTTTGAGCTATGGCCAATAAAATACGACAAATGCTTATAATTGACGCGGCGGTGTACGCCTTCCTTGTTTTTTGGCGCAGATTTTAAACAACAACAACATTCGCATAGAGTGGAGCTTTGCAGAGCATGCAATGTATCAACTAGGTTTCTTTAGAACTTGGATTGATATGATTATGAACTGCATCTCTACTTCATCTTTCTCTGTGCTCATAAATGGGGTACCTTAAGGCTTGAGACAAGGCCGCCCGTTGCCCCCATATCTATTTATCATTTGTGCAGAAGCTTTTTCCAACTCGTTGACTCAAGCGGAAAAGAAGCACCTCATTCGGGGACTGAAGGTTAATAAAGAGATCTCTGTCAACCATCTCCTATTCGCTAATGATGGTTTGATCTTCGGTAGAGCAACAGTTGAAGATTGTCAGAATTTGAAGCAGATTTTTTATTGCCACGCAGCCGCATCTGGTCAGATTTTCAACTTCGAAAAATCATCCATGTTCTTTAGTGGAAACACCTCAGTGGGACAGATGACGGAAATCAGAGAAATATTTCAGCTTAATGTTGTATCCAAGCATGAAAAATACCTGGGGCTTCCTTCGATGATTGGCGGAAAGAAAGAAAGCTTCTTTAAAGATATTAAGTTAAGAATTCTGAGCAAACTGTCAGTAGCTTTAATCAAGCCTTGATAGAGCTAAGCAAAGCTGAAGGATAATCACAAAGATATTTCAAGCAAAATATTTTATGGATGTTGACTTTTTACTAGCTAAGTTGGGGTTAAAGCCATCCTTCATTTGGAGAAGCATACTTTGGGGGAGACAAGTCATTCATAAAGGAACAAGATGGAGAGTTGGAACAAGTGATAAGTTTAAAGTGTATAAAAGCCAGTGGATACCAGGACCACAAACTTTTAAATCCACCTCAACCCCAACTCTTGATATGGATTGCACGGTAGCAGAACTAATTGATGATAATCAGCAATGGAAAGAAACGTTGATCCACCAGAACTTTAATTCTGAAGATGCTGAAATAATTCTAAGAATCCAGCTCCCTGAGAGCCCAAAACCAGATCAGATATTGTGGCATTATGACAAGAAGGGGGAATATTCGGTTAAGAGTGGTTATCAGCTTGCAATAAGAATTGAGCACCCGGACTGGCCAAGCAGTTCCAACAATATAGTTGGTCAGTGGAATGTAATCTCGTCCCTCGAATTACCTGAGAAGATCAAGACCTTCGTGTGGAAAGCCACAAAAAATTTACTTACAACAGCAGAAAATCTATGGAAAAGGAAAATTCTGCAAGATCCAACATGTCCAAGGTGCAAAATGAAACCTGAAGACATTATTCATGCTGTTATGGAATGCAAAACAGCAAAACAAATGTGGAAGTTAACCCCTTTTATTGAAGAAGTGCAGTTACTTGTCAATAAAGATCTGTTAGGCATGATTCAAGAGCTGGCATGATTCAAGTGCGGTTACTCTATGCTGGACAGCGTGGTACACAAGGAATGTTTTTGTGCTTGAAAACAAAAAGCAAGACCCCCGACTCTCAGCAGCCAAAACTGAAGCGGTTGTTGAGGCTTGTACAGGAGTTAAAATGGCCAAGGTGAGAGCAGCAGCAAAAACAACACCAGAGAGAAGGTCAAGATGGAATTCTCCGCCGCAAGGTTACTTTAAAGTAAATGTTGATGCAGCAGTTAATAGAGACAAGAACCAAGTGGGGCTCGGGGTGGTGATAAGAGATATGGAGATGGATTGGTGAAACTTGCTGCTGTTAATCTAACAAGGTTTTATGGAGATGTAGCTCAGGCAGAGGCAGCAGCTGTCAATCTTGGTATGCAACAACTCGCAACTGAAGTAAAGTTGTTTCCATTAATTGTTGAAACCTATGTGGTCGATTTTGTGTTACACAAGAAGAGTAGCAGAACTGAAATTTGTTAGACTACTGCTGAAATTCAGCAAAAGATACAGAGAATCAACAACATGGTTGAAATTCAACAAATTCCAAGAGATTGTAATGCTATTGCTCATGCTCTTGCTAAAATAGCATTAGCTAGTAGCGAAAATTGTGTCTGGAAGGAAGCTTTTCCCTCTAACATTATGGCTGTATTTTCTAAGTTTCGCTAATGAAAGTTATTCTTTAAAAAAGAAAAAAAAAAAAAAGCATTCGTATAGACTCTAGATTACAGTGTAGTTATAGGCATTCGATTCGAGTTAATGTTATGCTCGATGGGAGCTTCGGACCGTGCTATAATAACTGTATAGATTTAGAAGACTCATTTTATATATGAAGTAATATATTATGTATGTGAAAAGAAAACACACTGAAAATTGATTACTGGGTACCTTTAGGGACTTGATAATGGGCTGGGCTTGAATCATTGCGGCCCATAGTAACCAGAGCATCATTCTGCTCGCTCAACGATCTCATTCTCGCATCACAAAACCCTCATAGGAAAAAGCTCAGAGAGAAGACGATGAAAAACGTGGAGACGTTTTCTCACTGAAAGCCAACAGTCACCATGAGAGAAGACGAAGAGACTCGGACTAAGAAGGAGCACGAACAACAACAAGAACAAGAAACAGAAGGGCCCAAGAAAAAGAACAAGAAGAGAAAGAAAGACAAAGCCAGCACAACAATTGATGAACAGCCAGAGCCAGAGCTTGAGCCGCAGAGAGTCAAAGCCAAAGTACAGTTCATTCCTGAGCAGCCCAATAAAACCCCACCTCTAGTGGGCTACTTCCCGTCCATCTACAAGCCTGACGTTGACCACCCAGATGAAGAAATGCGGCCGAGAGTGAGAGTTTATAGGAACATGAATGAGAAGAAGAACAGAACTGGGAGGATGGAGTTGGTGGTCAGTCCACGTGACTCGAGCGTGGACTATGTTGGCACTAGCTATTCCGGTGAGGCCATGGCGCCCCAGTTTTGTCACTATGCTGTTGGGGTTCTTGATAGGAATACCCAGACTTTGAAGATTGTGCCCGTTGCTGCTAATAAGGTGAAAACCTTGGATTTTGATGGGGCTTTTTGTTTTGTGTGGTGAAGGAGTTTGGGAATGAAATGAAAAAGATGGAATTTTTGTTTCTGTTAACATGTAGCATTTTGTTGCATGTTCCTTTAAACAACGAAATCGTTATAGAATATTGTTGATATTCGTAGAGAGGGCATGCTTGTAAACGCTCAGTCTTAATGTTGCCTAGAATCTGTAGTCAGGGCATTGAGAAAGAATTTGGATTATTTAGAGGGAAATTGTCTTGTTATTGGTTGGTGTTTGGTACTATCTTCACTTGGCCTAAGTGTATTATACACACTGCTTTTGGATCACTTACTCACACTTGTTAGAACTTTACTTTGTTGGGGTTCTTAATCTGTTTTCAAATTACCAATGGCAAATTATTTTAGCTTTTGTTACGATGGACTTGGGATCATGTAGATATATAAAGTAGGATTAATTTATAAACAATATTATGGAGCTTTTTTATTTTTTATTTTTCTAGATTATGCAGCATGTTTTGTTTTGCAAGAGCAGGGTTATGTCTTGGTTCTTCGTTCCTGACTAGTTTTTCTTGATGCAATTAGGTATGTACTTTACCGTTTGATTGATTATTTATGTGGTTTTGTTATTGTTGTAGATATTTAGATTGGAGCCAAGAGTTAGAGGTTCAGATATTGCTGACAAGGAAGCAGGAAAGGGGGAGGTTTCTGCAGAAGTGCAAGCGAACATGAAGGCAATGCTTGATACTCGTTATGGAACAAAGAAGTCTCTTAGACAGGTAGATGCTTGCACTTGTCTTTGAGTTATTGCAGATCATCTTTGGCTTCAAAATATGAATCTAAGATATATTGTTTGTGATTATACATTTTTACTTTCACATTTGATAAAATTTGCTTTCTGCTGTTAGATGTTAGGTAGATTCTATTGTATGGAGGATGGTTCTTCTTAAATATGAGCATCATGGCCTGCTGAATATGTTAGTTATGCCAATACTTCAAAACTTTTATCACCTTGTAGCTTTACATCTTATACCAGCTTACTGTAGAATGCGAATAAGTAACTTGCATGGTTTTATATTTTATGCTAGTATCACATATCTGTATAATATTCATGATTATACATATTGGCCTCATGAGTACTTGATTTGTTTATAGCTGGTTTCGTGGATATACTCTTTCTCCCAAGAAAAATCCTTAATAGATTCACGGCCAAAATACTTTTTCGAAGTTTAATGTTTTGTTGAATATATCAATGTGAGATGACTGTAGATGGAGTTAAAAACCAAGATGAAAGTTTTGTATGGTGAAGCTTTTAGTAATTGCATTTGATACAATGCTCTGTTGGGTTGACTATAGTTGAGTGTAGTATGTAATAGCTGCTAATAAGTACGAATTGTCTATCTTATTGCAGTCTAAAAAGATGCATGCTCTGAACAAGGAAAATGATCCTGAATCTCAGAAGGATCTTGCACTGAAAATGAAGTCGGTCAAGATTAACAAGGAGGCTCTTGAAAGTACCACTTCTGATACTGTTCTTAATGTCCCACCATATGATGCTAATGCCTCTACTCCTCAGGAGGCATATCCTCTGGATAAGATTATACTCAAAGGAGAGTGGGATTTCGTACAAGATATTTTTAACCTTTTGTCAGTGGGTTCGGAGGTGACAAGTGATGCTTACCCATCTTTTGTTTGCAACAGAATACATAAATTGCGGGAAATTCAGGTGAGGGCGTAAGAACTGCCTAACATGTGTTGCAAACCTTTGTTAAGGTCCTTATAACAATATATGTGGCCTTCGTAAGTTTTATTGTGTGAGAAATCTGGGATTTTACTCTTCAGTACTGAAAATAGTAATACAACATAAAAGCTAATCCTAGCACATGAAGGACCTAAAAATTAATTCTTTAGGAACCTCTGGAGAACTTTGTGGGAATTCTTGCAACCGCATCAGAGTGGTGTGTGGTGGCAGACAGTCAATAACCTTAGTCTTCTGACTTTCCCTGCATTTTTGTATACTGACTAGGCATTGCAAAGTATTATATTTTTTTGCCTGATATTGTTTTGTACTTTTATAGGATGATGTAGAGAAGCGGACACTTGCATCTATCTTCTCATACATCACTCATCTGGTGAAGTTCAAAGAGCAGCATTCCATGGATGGTGGAGCCTCAGCAAAGCACCATAGAATCCCAAAAATTTTGCACCAGAAGTTTTTGACAAGTTTTTCTGATGCAGAATCAAGAAGACTGTCGGATGACAAAATCCATCTGCTCATTAGTTATGTCTTGGTCCTCACCCTGCATGCTGATAGTTTCAGAACTAACCCTACGGATATAGCCAAGGATCTGAGAATGAGTGAATTCAAGTTGAGAGACCATTTTGAGAAGTTAGGGTGCAAGCTATCACGTGAGAAAAACACGTTGTATGCTACCCTTCCTGTCCCTCTCCAATTTCCCAAGGCAATTCAGAGGCGGCGACGCTAGATGGGTCAGCCTCATTTCACAGTTGTTTTATAGCAAATGTGATGATATGGGTTGGCTTCTGGTGATCCTCGAAGTAAGATTTGATTATGCTCTGAATTTTTTTGCTGCTTTCTTTATCTTGATTCATGTTGTATCTTTTTTCGCAATGTAGACATCGGTTGGTTTCGTGAAACTCAAGTTAAAGGAATTGAATTTTAATAGATTGAATTTCTTTTTATAAACTGATGTGTTCAGGCAGATATTTCATTTTTGAAAGTTGTAAACTGAAAACAAGCTTATCATTCAGTTCTGCAGCTATATTTCTTATTCATAATCAAAAGATCCAATAGCCTAAAAGTTCAAGAGGGCACGATTAAATCAAAGTGGCACAAGATTTAAAACAACATTATAAAGTTCTCTCACTAGCTACAACTGCAACAACTTAAATTTACATAAAGATATTTAGTTGCCAAGCTACGTACCCAGATGCCAAGTAAATTATGTTATTAAGATGATACATTTGCTACAGCAAATACTAAATTCTATTCTTGTACACACATTAAGCCCATGAGAAAAAGGGATGGACCAAACTATGTATTTCATCATTAGATGTACCATATTCTAATATATAGTATATAAACTTGAAGTAGATGGCAGGCGAACCTTATTCAAGATTTGCTCTTGAACTTCCTTTGAGCTTTCAGGTCCACAACAATGACAGAGATGTTGTCTTTGCTTCCCTTTTGAAGGGCAAGCATTGAAAGGTATTCTGCTGCTGCTTGAGCTGCAGGATCGATTTCTTTTCCCCTTTCCACAAGGGGGGGAGCCCCATGCTTTTTGTGCCACAGCAGAATCCGCTTTCGTGCAACTTCACAAGCTTCCTCATTTGTCATGACGTCCCATAAACCGTCACTTGCTAAAATAAGGCATTCATCATCTCTTGCTCGTGGAATAAACATGACTTCCGGTTCAGGAATGATCCATGGTTTCAAGTACCTATCACCTGTGAAATAAAGATGCAAAAAATGTGTAAACATGACTTGCTCCAGGAATAAACATGACTTGATGTAAGAATCTAATAAAACTGCATTTAACATGCAATTAATTTCCATGTTCAAATAGAATGTAAGATTATTAACAAAAATTCTCTCCCAAGTTTTCTTTAAAGCACAGAATTAACACAATGTCAAAGATCAAGTAAACCTACCAATGGACCTTGACATAGCAAGAACACCAAAAACACGGTGTCCATTCCATTGGATGACCTTGCCTCCGGACGCCTCAATCCTTGCATACTCGTCTTCTCTGTTTGGCTGCCAAAAAAATAAAAAACCTCTTAAAGACAAGCTTTTATTCTTGTGGGGCAAAGATGGCAGAACAAAAGCACTTGCTTTACTTTATGATCTACTGATAAAGCAATGGGTTCTTTGCCACGACATAAAACTGCTCGTGAATCACCACAGTTTGCCACTATGATATGAGATGAACAGACCAAGGCAACCACAGCTGTCGAACCAACAGTTTCTGGAGCAACAGCCTCGAAAATGACGTCAGAAGCATCAACATCACCAGCATTCACACTTCTACCTGCTCTTCCCCCAATCTCATCATCAACCTTAAGAAAACAACTGGTGAAGGTTTTTTCCCATAGCCCTGGTCGAGTCGCCTTTGTGCTTTCATCAGTTAAATCGTTCTTGATGATTCCAATCTCCTCAGCTAAGGCCAAATGGATTCTCTCACGACAATAATTAGCAGCCTGCATGAGATCTCTCCAAATTATGGTAGCAGTAAAAATTTTGGACCCATTCAACACAAAGAATATCTAAAATAAGAGAACCAGAATGTATTGTGTATATGTATGGCCAAGGGGTTTTATTTTTTGATCATTTGGAAAATAAAAATAGATTGTAAAACAAAAGCACATACACACCACAAAGAGTTCTTCAAATAGACAAGGAGTTGAAACATAAATTTAGAAACTACTTTACCAAATTAAGAAATCCTGGCCCACCAAATCAATATGATGATTAAAAAAAAAAAACTTTTGAACATGCCCATTGGATTCATTCAATCATAATTCAAGCATTATTATTATTTTTTTTTAATGAAATGAAAATCAAAATAACAAAAAAGAAAAAAATCAATTAGTTTAGTCAAATGCTCTGGAAGAGGTCTATTACACAAGCAAAAGAGCATTTAAGTCAGAAGAGGAAAGTCAATTTTTTTTTAAAAAAAAGAAAATAAAAGAAAAGAAAGATCAAACAAGTGAAGGAAACGTCTAGGAGGACAGTTATACCTGTGAGCCTCCATGGCCATCATAAACACCAAAAAAGTGACTGGTTAGGCCATCCAAACAGTGGCTCATTCCATCAATAACACGATCACCAATAAGCATTCTGATAGGAATTTTCATGAAACGAGGTACTACAGCAACAGCATCCTCCATTTCTGATCTTCTTCCGCATATAGACACAGAACCCCAAAGGGGTATACAGTCCACCTCGAAGACACTCCGGCTAACCTCCCTAGTGATATTTTTCTCAGTAGGCAACTGAATTACCACTGCAGAGGCCTTAAAATCAGATCCATCACAAGTCTTTGCATCAGGGCTCCCTGGAGTAATAAGGACTTCAGCTGTAGGCACCTGCTCAACACTTGTCTCTCCTAAAATAATAGCCTTAGCAAGAATTCGACCACTATCAATTTCCACAGAATTTTTCAAGCTTTTCCCTGGATCCAAAACTACCAAACCCTCATTGATAATCCCGTTTGGGTCCTCAATAACAGAAAGAATTTCATCTTCCTCACTTTCCAGAATCACAGCATCGCTGGAAATACTACTGCTTCCACCCACAGGAAAGATTTTCAGCAAACCAGCTCCTTGTCCACCATTTCCTTCTGCTGCTGGCAAAATCACCTTGTTAACTTCATTATTATTATCACTAATATTTCCATTGGCACCGGAGCTAGATTCTTCCGATGCCAACTTATTAGAATCCAACAACAAGTTTGCTCTATCTGTCACAAATTTGAGCCGTGTGATTTCCACATGGTTTGCATGTCCTGAATTATCAGTTATAGAATTACTAAAACTAAGCGTCAGCGAAACAGCTGGAGACATCTCTTCCATCAATCCCCTCACAGAATACTAAGAACAATAACCACTGAATCTATCCAATTTCACACAATTAATCTACAAATTTTCATCTTCTTCTTTTCCTTCCAGCAAGGAACTTGCAATAAAGCCAGCAGCTTTTAACCACTCCTCTTCCATCGTAACAACCCTCAATGATCCATCAATCTGCTTAAAACCTCTACATACACTAACCAAAAATTACACTCCCAAGATCAAATTAAATATAGAATAAGTTAACATGAACAAGATGCAAAGCTTCATCAGATCTGGTGTCAGAAAATGGATCTAATTTATCCAAAGATCAAATCTTCAAGACTTCACTAGCAGCCCTGAGTTTCCAAAGACAAAACCAACTAGCTAATCAAATTCTTCCAAATTTTTCTAGAAAGAACCAACCAAGACTACAAAAATCTTATCGAGATTACCAACCCTTAAATACACCCTTAAAATCAAGCCATTTTTAGATTAAAAAACCCAATAAGTGAAAGCAAAAAAGCAATGAGAAGAACCTAGGAAAAGGCAAAACTACATCTACATATAGTCACAAGAAAACCCTAAAAAGCTTAACCTTTATTTTTTTTCCCTCACATATTAAACTTGAGTTTTCCTGGATCTACGGCAACTCATATGAGCCTCTCTTGAAAGACGAGTCCTTTTCACCTTTTTACTCTTTCTACCTAAAAAAAACCAAACCCCAGTTAATCAACAACAAGAATAATTATCCATACAGATGAAAAGATTCAATTTTTACCATCTCAGTATCCCAAAAATCTGATCTTTAATCCCCCAAAAAAAAAAAAAAAGAAGAAGATGGAAACAATGAAACAAATAAATAAAAAGTTAACAAAAATAAATTTCAGAACACTTACCAGTTGAAGCTGCAGAGACTTTTTTGAGTGTCGCTAACAAGGTCTCCAGCAAAGCCTCTCAAGGCTAGATATTTTTTCTATAGCTTCTTTACTGCTCTGCCTTGGATTAGAGGCTTGCAAGAGAGAGAGGGCTTTGTAGGAAATGCATTTTAACCATGCACTCTTTGAGGTGACACGTGTACGTGTAATTATCTTACATCATTCATTGAGACATCGAGGGGAAAAACAAAATAAACAAGTAAAAATGATATAGGACGGGGCCAGTTCAAGTGTGGCTGCTTACATGAAGACAACTACTAGTACATAGATTTTTCATGAGATAAGAGGGACACGTGTCTCCTTGTCTGAGATGTCGCAAGTCACAGGCAGTCCAATAATGGCATTTGTTGTTGTACAAAACATACAGCTAGCTACTGTGCAATTCTTACAATTGGGGTTGTGTTTTGTGTGCGTCAGAAATCACAAATCACAATCTCTCTCTTCCTCAAAGTCACTCAGAAACAGAACAGCTAGAAAGTTATTAAGAGGGATCTTTCTTACCCTAAGTGGGTGAAACAGCCGCGAATGCCAGGCTGTAAGCGTAATCACCAGGTGACACAAATCAAGCAAATACTATAACTGGTTGTGGACTTGGGCTGTGTTTTGATTAAATAAAAAGTGGAAGTCATTTCATTTATTGTTTTCATTCGTTAATGCTTATACGTTAATGGAAATAGGGTTTTGGGAATAATTTGGTCACGTTATGGTTTCAGCAATAATTGTTGTTATATGTATTAAAATTTAATTATAAAAGTTGTGAGTTTTAAAAATTCTAAAAGCATATGTTCTAATTCTCTTTAAATTTAAACCACTCGGTCAAAGAATTCTGCTCTCGTAATTGTAAGGGCATGAGTTTGAACCCCACAATACATTGTGATAGTTTAATTTATTATCTTAATTTGAGTGAAAGTAATTTTCTCTATTTCAAAACGTGAGTGGAGTAGAAGTCATTTAAATATTAAAGAAGGTAAATAATTAAGCAGTGTTATATAAGATTTGTAAATTTAGTCTCAGTATAGTAATTTCATGAAATATTAATTGTAATCTGGCAATAGTTTCATGTAATTTAAAAAATAAATCTCTTTAAATTTAATGATTTTATCTCTTAATTAAATAAACATAATTTTTGAATTCATTTAAGATAGATGAAAATATATGTCAAAATCTATTTTAGGAGAGGATAATTTTTTTAAAAGTAGTTTTAAAAAAATTATCAAATATCAAAATTAACTTTTAATTTTTTAAAATAACTTTGAACCCCTCTCAATAACAATTTTATTCAATATTTTTAATGTAAAAGATTTGCTTAACATATGTATATATACACGCTTGGTTATTTAACTTAAAAGATAAAATTGTAATAAACATTTAACATCTTAGTTATTTATTTATTTATTTATTTTTGAGCATATGGTTGGCAATGAACTGGAATTTAATGAGTTGAATTGGCCTTTACTCTTAACTGTTTATATTCTGATTCTCTCTCTCTGTCTCTTTAAAAAAGAGAACTTTTGTCCAAGTTAAGCAATAAACCATTCTAATGTGGAGGAGATTTAAGGTTATTTTAGGAGTAGAAAAATAAAATAAGTTATTAATAAGATGAGTTTAAACTATAATTGACATATATGACAAATTTTTCTGTTTAAAAATGAAAAACACAAAAAAAAATAAAAATTGCATGACATATAAGTTATCCAAAATAAGTAAAAAGACAGCTCGCCATAGTAATAAATTATACAACTCTCCTAAAAACTCTCGAGTTCAGAAGAAACTATAACTAAAAATTTGTTTAACTTTAACCAATAGGTATTAATTTAAAACAGTGATGGTTAAGATGCAATCACCGTTGGTACAAGGAGAAAAAGGAGTTCCGATAAGTTTTTGAAGAGGGTGTGCGTTAGTTTTTTCCCTCAAAATCTTACTAAATTAAGTGAAAGTAAGTGTAACAAATTCGAAAAGAAATAATTATCGTTCTTCTTCCTTCCTTCCTTCCCAACCCTTTTATTGTTTCAAGGAAATTCTACCTTTTAACCCCACAGTGATGATATCAGTGACAATTTTATGGAAGTTTCATGCATCAGAATCTTGAATTTCAAGCATAAACATTAGCTTGACGTGAATTTTTTGGTTTTGTAATAGATTTTTTGGATGACTTTGGTTAAATCATTTTCAAAGACAAAAAATGGCTCGGCAGATGCAATCACTGCCATTGCAATAGATACCGACAGGAGCAGCCAATATGCAGTGAAATGGGCAGTCGATAATCTCTCGAACGAAAGCTCGCAGTATGTCCTCCTTCATGTTCGAAACCATAGCTCGAAGCCACGTAAGTATTCTTCGATCTCGTTCATCGTGTCATTGTCAGCAGCATCACCATGATCGTTAATCTTAAAAGGGGATTCAATTTCCTCAGAGTACAAGTAACTTTTATAACAAGAAATGAATGGTTGTATCGGGCTTTTGTGTTTGGCTTATGTTGATGGGATTCCGCAGGGGAATTAGAAGCTTCTTCTATAGGAGGTCGACCACCAACAAATGATGAGTTGCAGAAGCTATTTCTTCCATATCGAGGACTTTTTGCTCGAAAAAGGGTGAGTAATCAACTGGAGCAACAAAAAGAAAGGGAAAAAATAATCTTCTTAAATGGCTTATTAAACCATCTTATTTTGAATCAGTCATGCCTTTCTGCTGCAATTATATTAGCATACATCTATTGCATTGCTGTTTATAACTAAAGGGAGCAAACTTTCAGATTCAGGCAAGAGAGGTTGTCCTCCACGACATTGATGTTTCCAATGCACTGATTTATTATATCAAGAACAACTCCATTGGCAACATTGTTGCTGGTGGTTCCAGCCGGAATCTTCTTACGAGGTTTTCCTTTTTCCTTCTATGTCCTATTATCTTTTCTTTTGTATTCTGATGCGTATCACAAGCACATGTGCCTTTGGCATTTGTCTGCATACAGGAAATTCAGAAATTTGGATGTGCCATCGAGCTTAATCATATCTGCACCGGAGTCTTGTGCAATATATGTTATATCGTCCAAAGGAAAAATTCAAAGTTCCAGACCAGCAGCAAGCCAACCTCAGATGCTGTCTGGTGATGCCGTGATACCCAAGCAACCACCTCAAGGGGAACATCCCTCTGTCGTTCAACCTGATAGTGCAAGATCTGTTGAGATAGGCAGGTAAAAGTAGTGAAATGTCACGGCATTACTTTGCTGGTAGCTGGGCTATATAGCTAAGATTTTAACTGCCAGAACTTTCAAGCCCCTTTTTGTTAGAAGTTCACTGCTTCTCTGACTCATGTTTCTCTGTTAATGATTCTTAATTGATCTTGCAGAAGTGATTACAGCTGTGACAGTTCAATAAGCAATGTCAGTGACACGAACTATTCCAGCTCTGATAACTCACAGAAGGCCAAAAATGGCAAGTCTGAATCAACTTTCGCAGTTGTTTCATCAATACTACCAACGGATGGCCACATGCAAAACTCATTAAATTCAGAGTCAGAATCAGATATTAGTGATTTTTCGGTGCCCCTTAGCTACCAATCAACTGAAATATCTGAGAATATAGATTTCTCCTCTTTATCTAAGAGTTCGAAGGACCATTTCTCTCAAAGCCCTGTAAGTGCAACATGAGAAAGATAACTGGGAAATTGTAGATAAAAGAGTTTCAATTACATGCGTTTCTACCTTTTGCAGATACAAAAAGATATATGAAAATCTACAAGTCTAAAGACATATGACAATCTACAAATCTATAGTAAGAAAGTATGTTATCAAATCTCTGACTTCCTTTACTTGGTGGACTTGACAGAAAGGCTTGGAGGCTGAGATAAAAAGGTTAAGGCTGGAATTAAAGCAATCCATGGAGATTTACAACTCAGTAAGCAAAGAAGCTGTTTCCACAAGTGGGACGGTAGGAGAGAATATAACTTCAGCTTGATCAAATAACCTTGCAAATAGTCCTTTCAAGTGCAACCTAAACAGCTTGTTTTATGTTACTAGGCAGTGAAGCTTCAACAGTGTAAGAAAGAAGAGGCTTTAAAGTTAGAGGAGGCCAGGCTTGCGGAAGAGGCTGCATTAGCTTTGGTAAGGTTAGAGACACAGAAGACAAAGGCTGCCATGGAAGCAGCACTAATGGCACAGCGTCTATTAGATTTGGAGGCCATGAAAAGAGAGATTGCAGAACTAAAGGCCATGCAAGAGGCAGAAGAAAAGAAGACAGTAATGGAAGCAATGGCTTACAATAATGTTAGGTATAGAAAATACACTATTGAAGAGATTGAAGCTGCAACAGATTACTTTTCAAGCTCTCGAAAGATTGGTGAAGGGGGGTATGGTCCTGTTTACAAAGCCCAGCTTGACCACACATCTGTTGCCGTAAAGGTCTTGAGGCCCGACATATCACAGGGACTGAGGCAATTCAAACAAGAGGTATTTTCTATTCTTTAATATAGCAGAAATATAAGCATGTAAGAACTATTGGCAACGGAATCGCACTTCATATGGCTTACTTTGTTTGGCATGCCAAATTATTCAAAAAGTCACTGAAGGCTTAAATTCATGATAAACTGCTTTTATATCAACTTCCTAACATTTGTCATAGAAGAAATAAGATGATACATTAACAAAATAAACAGATGAAAGAACACAGCAGAAACCTAAGTGTCAGAGAATCTATCTAATTCTTCCTTTTCTTGTTTTCCCATAATGATTTTTTCTTGAAGGTTGAGATTCTAGGCTCCATGAGACATCCAAATATGGTTATCCTCCTAGGTGCCTGCCCAGAGTATGGCTGCCTCGTGTATGAATATATGGAAAATGGCAGCTTGGAGGACCGGCTTTTCCAGAAAGATAACAGTCCCCCAATTCCTTGGAGCATTCGTTTCAAAATAGCTGCTGAAATTGCCACTGCCCTTCTTTTCCTTCACCAAAACAAACCAGAGCCCCTTGTGCACCGTGATCTCAAGCCAGCAAACATTCTTCTAGACCAAAATTATGTGAGCAAGATTGGTGACGTGGGTTTAGCCCGGCTTGTCCCTCCATCTGCTGCTGAGACTATCACTCAATATCACATGACAACAGCAGTTGGTACATTTTGTTATATAGACCCAGAGTATCAACAAACAGGAATGCTAGGTGTGAAATCAGATCTATATTCATTAGGTGTTGTGCTATTACAATTGATTACAGCAAGGCCTGCAATGGGTCTAAGCCACCAGGTTGAAAAGGCCATTGAGAATGGAACATTCTCAGAGTTGCTTGATCCAACAGTGACAGGTTGGCCTGTAGAAGCGGCTTTATCAATTGCCAAATTGGCTTTGCAGTGCTGTGAGCTGCGGAAAAAGGACAGGCCAGATCTTGCTTCAGTTGTGTTGCCAGAACTGATACGATTAAGAGATCTTGGATTCGAAAATGCAGAATGTAAGAATGACAACATTGTTGTCACACCAGGTCCATACAATTCTGTTTCAGAAGTGAAACAGGTAAGTGGAATAACATGAGAAATCATTGAACACTGATATAACTTGCATGTCTGCATTTATAAACATTATTCCTCTCTGGTCTAGCAATCACTTATAATAACTTGCACGGCAGTATCCCATTTGATCACATGAAATAAATGGACAATTAAAAATTTATTACAGCAACAATTCTCCTCTCTTCCTCTCAAGCAATGCTTATCAGACAGAGAGAAATAGAGAGTGATTAATTTATACTAATTAAACATCCAAAACTCCTGAAAACATTCCTGGTATATGTTTTCAATTATATTTATGATTATGTATAATCAGGAAGGAATGAGAAACAATCCTAATGTGGAAATGCAAATTCAACGTAGATCAATGTACGAAGCCGATGGCAGCGGATTAAGTCAATAACAAGGATGTGGGGATGCAACATTACCACCAGCAAATCCGGACAACTTCCGCCTAGACAGAAAAAACTAAAGAAACTGGACAAGCTGCAGTTTGAAGGTTGTTTGTCGCTTGTCAGTTGTTCACCCTATGCTTCAAATCTCGTAAGTTGTTCACCTTATGCTTCAATAAGGCTAAAAAGAATCAAATCATTTTCATAAAAAGTCAGAATTCTTGCAGTTAGACTGTCAGTCTGATGACATAAACACATTAGCTTGCTAGACAGTTTCTCTGTGAAAAAAAACTAGATTATTGCAGTGTGTGCTCCTGTACAATAACCTTAATTGATTGCCAATAGCTTCATGGAAGACATCCTATGGTAGAGGTATTGTACATTAAACATAATCTATCAATTCTAAATGTAAAACTCGTTGTTATTTTTCATCCTTCTCAACTCTTTAAGTTGTCAGATTCGTTTTCATTATTAATAATATTATTATTGTGGAGTACTGGAGGTGGTATAGATCCATGCAATATTCTTAGTAAATTCCAGATAAGAACAATTTCAACTACAATTTTCCTAACTGCTGGGCAATGCTGCCTTGAAATAGGAGCCAAGATGTGTACGGTTTCTTTCAAGGTCACATATTTGCAGAGTGATTGGCCAATTCACCAGAACATTGAAACAAGAGATAAATGAGATAAAAACATTGCAGTTAAATAATCTCAAAGTGATGTGGGATTGCTGAGTACTCAGGACTTATAACTTTCTCTTAGTTTCTTATTGACCTGTTGTCCTAGTACAAGTAACAATCCCAGACATAGTACCCGCAAGTGAACAAATTGATGGCTACTAGAAATCATCAAACACAGCCATTCAATGCAACGTTAGAGATAGAATGTCAATGATACAAGAGAGAGAGAGAGAGAGAGAGAGAACCGAAAACAAAACAAAACAAGTCAAAGAAAATACTAGTCTGATTGACATTTTTAGTATCTTAAAGCATTTATCCATGTATATATTTATATTCATACAGGGGTCATCTTTTCAAGTACTTCTTTGTGTTTAAGGAGGGAGTTGAAGAAACTACTTCAGATTTGATACATAAGCAATAGAACTTTGCAGCTGCCAGTAATAGAAACTCCAATAACCGTCCATAACATTTATGGATCAATTAACTCCACTACCTAATATTTTTAGGGTAATGAAGTGGCTCTTACCCTGAACCCAAATACATTTCATATAAATCAAAATCAGAAAAATATAGTTCCTGAACCTGATTGACTACTGAATCATCATGCACAAATCACTATACCATCATCTAGCTTCTTGAATTAGAGCAGCAGTGGGAAAGGTGCTTGTTACGGTTGTTAAATATGGCTCGTATCCAACGCCTGATAATGAAGGTCACAGTCAAAAGAGCAGCAAATACAAAGACAAAAAATAAAAAACAAATAACATATATGAAAAAGGAAACTAAGAAACTTACCGGTTCATGGTTATATCCCGAGAACGATTCTTGATCTGTTTCAAGTAAATATTGATTTCTACAGTGCTGAAGCCAGCTTCAAGAAACAGGGTTGACAGGAAATCTTCAGAGAAATAAAATGAGCACTGGAATGCAGATTGAATAATTATCAGAAACTATAAAATGAACATTGCTTTTTGCAACTCAAGAAAGTATTACTCAGCACACAATGTACTTACAGTACCATCACCTCGAACATAGAAGCTGTCACCAATCATCTGATTTCTGTCTTGAAGCTTCACCTAATAATTTGACCAGCATTCAGCAAGATACAGGAGTAAATCATTGTGTTAAATATTTCTTAGCAATGAAGAAAAATTAGTTATACAGAAAAGAATTACAGCCGTATCATAAACAAAAATTACAGTCGTGTAATCATATACCAGGATAACAGTTTAGGGAAAATGGTGAAGTAAGATGCTCATGCATCAATGATAAGCACACAAAGATCAAAGGGCAATAGAATATTCATCAAATAAGAATTAATAACTCACTTGAGCAAAATCTCCAACAGCATAATCTCGTACAAGAATATAGCCATCTGGCTACAAAGTTCATAAAATGGAGTTATGGTAATTAGACATGGTGGATAAACTGAAACTATCGCAACTGATGAAATGTTATATCTACCTTTAACACTGCTTTGATATTCTGTAATATCAAGGGCATCTTTTTTGGAGAAACTGCAGACAACATAAAAATCTGCTGATCATGTCACGTGGCCATATATGTGGTGGTTTTTATTCCAAACTATAGAAATGGGTAATGACAAGAACCAGAAATAAGAACAATTGTATTAAATGATTGCCCACTCTTACCAAGGTAACAACATCAACAGAAGAAGGATTAACATTTTTGGATAGATCATCATCAACAACATTGCAAACAAATGCATTTACCCGCTCTTCTCTAAACTCTGAATGCGACTGCATGCAGCGAATAAGTAGCCAAAATTATTATAAATAAACAGAGAGATAGATCTAATATGCTTATATAGCACCATCCCAAATCAACCAAAAAAGATAAGCATTCTAAATAAAACTACGTAAGTTCTTAAATATGCTGATGACATGATTAAAAAAGCAAAATGAGCTTAAAAGAATAGAAAACCGGTAAACCTTAACAAGTTCAATTGCATGAGGGGAGATATCACAGGCATGAACATAAAGCTTAGGATATGCAGCAACAAGAGGAAAGATGGTGTTCCCAGCGCCACATCCAACCTGCCAAATGTGTGTGTGTGTATAACAAGTCAAATCAATTTTTAAAAACAACCAATCACCCGCCCACTTATACTCAGCAGCTAGTGATTTAAAGTAACATCAGTCTTGAACATACCTCCAAAACGACCTTCCGATTTCCCTTTGGGCAACAATAATCATTTGAGAAGTAATCAGCCCAGTCCTTTTCCAAGTAATGCCTATCCTTGAAGAACTAGAACAAAACAAAACAAAAACAAAAACCCAAGTGAGCAACAGCAAATCTCCAAAACACGATGTGAAAAAGGGAGAAAGATAATGCAAATGAAGTGAGAGAAAGAGACCTTGTTTTTGTGGCGTTTGTAGAAGCTGTCCCAGTACTTTCTGGCTTTCCTCTGATAGCGCTCTTCTAAGGGATTGTTCTGGGGTTCGATGGCCGCCAGAAGAGAATGACGGTGAAGCCGTTGGACGGTGGTGATCGAGCTGATGAGTGACGAGGGGCATGGGTAAGTGGCTGACAGCGACAGTACTTCCATCTCTTGTGGCCGCGATCGACGTATGCAAAATTACCCGCTCGGGATTGCAATTTTTTTAATAAAAATTATCAAAGAAGTCACTTTACGCTGCTGATCAGAATTTAAAGTTCAAGTGGTAGAACTTATTTGGAATAATTTATTTAATAATTATAAATATTTATTTAATTTCATAAATTTTTATCATAATTTTTTTTATTATTGTTTAATATTTTGTTAGTAGAATTTTAAAAGTTTAGATAAATTATTTTGTTTGTATTAATAAAAGTTTAAATTTTATACTTTTCGGAGTAAAAGTTAAATATTTTTTAAATATTAAAATATCTAAAATATTCTTTATTTATTTAAAAATCTTTTTTTTATTCTTTTCATAACATAATTTTTTAAAAATTAGCCTACTAAATTAATTTTATAAATTTTTATTAAAAACTCTTATTGACAATTAAATAACTAAAATTTTTCAAGTAAAAATTTTATTTATAAAAATTATATTATTAAAAATTTTACTATTAAAATTTTTATTTAAATAAGTTCTATTTAAAAACTATACTAAACAGAGCTGAAATAAAATATATCGATTGGAAATGAAGAAATAGAGTTCCCGCGAACAACTATTAGGAACAAGAACATGGAAATATATGATGTAAATATTAATAGAATTGTATAATTACCCTCTCAACAAAATTTAGTGTAAATAAATACATCCATTCTCAACAAAAAAAAAATACAGGTTAGTTCCAAAACTTGACTTATTATTATTCCACCGGTCCCTCAAGATATCATTTATTCAAAACTCGAAGCAATTAAAAGTAATTTTTTGCCCACCCCCAAACGAATTGACATAGAGTACCGCGCCCCAATTCTGTTAATTTGACCGTTTATTGGAACGGTGAAAGGACAAATTTGAAGGTTCATGCCTTAAATATTATTTTTAAAAAAGTTTTGTTATTAATTTCTCTCCTTTTTTTTTCTATTCCGTTTTCTTCTCTGCTTCTTCTTCTCCTCTGTGTCGTCTTCTATTTCTTCTTCATCTTCATATTACCATGTGAAGAACAATATCTACTGCGACATGGCTTGCGAGTCATCAGCGTAACGTCAGCTCGAAGCAGATTGCCATTGCATGGCCGGTGCGTCTGCTGCTCCCTTTCGCCGCAAGAGAAGCTTCCCATATCGCCGCTTATACTCGCCGCTTCCGCCGCCGCTTACGTCCTTTTGGTTTATTACATATCCTGTGATTAGGGTTTCATTAGTTATTCACTTATTTAGAATTATAATTCAAGGTTCTGAAACCCTAAAGCAACTAATCAAAATTAAGTACATCAACTTGTTACTTTGGGGGGGGGGGGGGGGGGGGGTGGTTTGATTTTGATTACGATTTGTAGATTGGGTTGCAGATTTTATGGAAGGATATGAATTTGATTTTACTTCAAATTCTATTTTTTGATTTTATGGATTGATTTGATTATGATTTTCGCTAAAAGGGTAGCGGAGTCAACATGGTCTCGCGGTCGATTTGGAATGTAATGAATAAACTTTATTCTGAAAGTTCGTAAATTTTGATTTTTGTCTGCTGATAACATTAGTTAGTCCTAATACTCCGCAACTTCAGTAATTGGTTTCATTTGCTCATGATTTTTGGTTGTTTAATTATGCAGAGCGCCAATAATCCATTGACAGTAAAATCATTGAAGCAAATTCTTGCTCGAAGTGTTAGGGTTCACCACATTGATGGCTATATATATAATTTGAGAACGAGGCTAGAAAATCATAGTGGGAAATGGAATGGAAGAAAAGTTCAGCATGGTTCGCGTTGAAGCAAAGATCTCTTATTTGTTAAAACTATTATCAACTAGAGGTGATAAATTAAATTTACGTGATAATTTAGCTGACGGTGATTATTGTGTAATTATCTTTAATTGAGGGTTTTTAATGTAAATATTACGTCATTTAATTTTATCACATCGAAACAAGGGGCATTTCCAACGTTTAACCAAAACTTCAAATAGTTTCGTTAATGTTAACTGAAAAACTAACGGAATCGAGAGTACGCGTTGCCGCATGTCAATTCATTTGGGTTGGAGGTGTGCAAAAAAATTACCCCAAAATAAAAAAATCAAAAGCAGAATCTTTAATTAGTTAAAAAGGAAACCACAATACAGCTCCCAATTCTCACGACGGTGCCTCGAAAAAGCTAGAACAACAATTTGCACTTTTCTTTTCCACGGCATATTCGTTTTCTCATTAAAAATCTGAGTCTCCCCCCTCTTTTTCTCTTCCAAACTGTTTAACACTAACCAAAATCTCTCTCTCTCTCGATCAAGCCCTAACCCTTGAAAAACAAAAAAAAGGAAAAGAGTTCTCTGAGAGGAATGTCACGCCACACGCCTGTCGGATCAGACCACGAGCCCGACCCGGAAACCCGTGTCTACAACCCGTACGCCGAGCTAAACCTCCCAATCCAGAATCTCTACAAGCTCCCAACCACCCCCGAGTTCCTCTTCTCCGAAGAATCCATTCACCAGCGGCGATCCTGGGGCGAAAATCTCACCTTTTATACCGGCACGGCTTACCTAGCCGGCTCCGTATCCGGCGCCGCCATCGGCTTGTTCTCCGCCTTCAGGTCCATGGAGCGGGGGGATACCCTTAAGTTGAAAATCAATAGGGTTTTGAACTCCTCGGGACATTCGGGTCGATCGTGGGGGAATCGGGTCGGCGTGATTGGGTTGATTTATGCGGGGATGGAGAGTGGGGTTGTGGCGGCTACGGATCGGGATGATGTCTGGAGTAGCGTGGTGGCGGGGCTGGGAACTGGGGCGGTGTGTCGGGCCGCGAGAGGAATAAGGTCGGCGGCTGTTGCGGGGGCGATTGGTGGATTGGCGGCAGGTGCGGCTGTTGCCGCAAAACAGGCTGCGAAAAGATATGTGCCTATTTGAGAGAGATTTGTGTCAAAAGTTTCAATTTTGATAGCGTAGAGTTCATGAAAACATGCATCCTTTTTATCGAAATATTGGAATCAAAATTTATTACTTGAATTGTGATATCGATTAATTTGATAGATATATTGTTACTGCATGATGTAATAAGTAATGTGATTCCGGAATGATACTTGTATGACTTTTGATGACAATGGAAAGTTTAATGATCGGTATGCGATCTAATATTCTTTGTGTTGTGATTTTTGTTGGTTGGTTGATGCTTTGAAATTAAATTTTATGTTTTGTTTGTCAGTAGGATGATTTCTCTTAAAAAAAGCTGTTCTGGTTTAATTGATTGATTTATGATCAGTCAGTTTTCAGGGTGATGTGTTTAGATATTGCACAATTGTCATAATTTGGTCAGACATGGAGATATATAATGATGTCAAATCTGAAATGTCTGAGATATTCAGCAGTGAGCGATGTGGGTGTACTGTGACATAAATGATGAGTTCCTTGGATTTGTTCTTATGATACTAAAGCTGTGAGGAAAATTGTCCATGTACTTGTTCAAACAAATGGCCCAGCAGATTATGTCAAATTATGTGATCAAAGGAATGTTTTGTGCTTAAAATAGCAGTGGCATTCTGACTTTGATATCAGTGGGGGATCTGTGGATCTGTTTTTGGTGCAATATATGTTGGATTTTTATGTTCAGTAAATAGGTAATAGTTAAATGTTTCTAATATGATCTGACCCTAAAACTGGTAGTTGATTTGTGTGGCATAAGGTGTGTATTTTTCTTGTGAATACGGCTTAAATTGGATTGTTTGTGTTATTGTCGTTCACGATTTATAGTTATGATACTATATGTAATACCTTGATACCTTCTCTATTTATTGAAAGTTCTCTGTTTGCTTGGCATACCCTGACATATTTTGTTGCATAAAGTAGTAGGGGTGATTGAACTAATGGATGGTCTCATGTTTTTCTCGCATTGTATGTTTACTTGGATTTTCATGCACACTTTGCTAGCCTCGAGCTAGCTTCTGAGGCCTGAAGGTTTTTAATCTGGGTTGCTTGTGCTGTCTTTCTAATTTCAAAGTTCTACAGTATTGGAATTTAATTTAAATTTAAATAAAATATCATTGGCCTTGAGCAGGCACTTGGTTGCTATTTATTTTATTTGCAATTATTGTTTGTAGAGTAATTTTACAATAAGGGTCTAATAAATTATGGACCAAGCTAGAAGATAAGAAAAATATAGATTTTAATGCAGTGTATTTGTCTTTTAATGCGATGGAGTTCTTGTTTTTAACAAAATGAGGACTTCTCTTTTGAGAGAGGACTTGTCGTTTTCATATTTTTTTTAGAAGTTATAATTTATTTTTGGTACTGCTCGTACTGCTCCGAAGCTTTCTTTAGTGATTTGGACAGTGTCATGCACAAGGTAGCTCAGTTTTTTATGGATCATCACAAGATCGGATGCAAGAGCCTATCATGTTTAATATTCTTGTTATCGGCTGTCATTTGCGACGGTAGCCAATGAATGGCTGCATCAAGGTAAAAGCAGCTCCACATCTAAGGAGCCAGTGATGCAAAACGCAAGTAAAGAGGTTGTGGCCAAACAACACTCCCAACGGGTGAAAAGGAAAGTTTGCTGTGTGAATCTTAATGAAAACTTGAGTTGCGAAGTTTGCTATGAATCTTGACGTAAACTTTGAGTCGCTTAGTTGAATTACTCTTTTAATGTAGTTTTGTGTAAGGTTGACCCCTAAATTGACTATACATGAAACTTTCGAGTATTGTGTTTGTGGCCTCATCTGACCGATCAATGGGCAGAAGCGAAAGGGTTCAGGAAACCATTGCCAGAATAAGCATCACACTAATCAATTGATTCTTTTTTCTATTTGTTAAGGAATTGTCATGTCCAAATGGTAACATTAAAAATGGAAATTGGATAACCCCAAAGCAAGAATACAGGTTTATCAAATTATTATAATTGTCGTGTTCAAACAACACTGGTAATTGGAAAACCAAAAAAAAATCAAACTATTATCCGCATGAAAGGGTTAATTACACTCTACTAAATCATGTGCATCATGTATGTAACCCAAAAATCCATTAAGGAGAGGGCGACAGCAGAACACCTTGCTGAACACCCTATCCAGGAGGAATATGAAGGATTGGTTTCATGCCTCATACCCTGCTTTTATTCCAAACAAAATTGTTTGAAGGATTGGTTTCATGCCTCATACCCTGCTTTTATTCCAAACAAAATTGTTTGAATGTGTTTTACCAATTGAAAAACAAAATCAAAATGCACTCAGTGATACAACCATGCCAATCTGATCCGAGGTGGACTCCATGGGGTTGAATTCAAGCCCCCATCTAAACTGATACAGCTAGGAATAGCTTCTCAACTTAGAAAAAGAAGAGTTTGGCTTATAGCAACATGGACTCCGGACTCTCAATGTATCCTTTGAATGCTTTCAACCATTCAGCACCAATCGCACCTGTATACACAGGAAGCAGAATCATCATGGTCACATGGATTGGGTAAAGCTTCACTGGACTAAATTGACACCCCAGAAGATTATTGGGATTATGGAATACATACCATCTATTACACGATGATCACAACTTAGTGTTACGGACATGAAGGAAGCAAATTTGTACTGATCTGGACCCGAGCCAGCGACAACCCTTTTCTCAGCTGCTCAAGAAAAAGTAAATTGAGACCAAAATTATTTTAACAAATCGGAGAACAATCAATTTGATCTGCTGAATGTGAAATTTAGAGCTGATCTTTACCGGATCCAACTGCAAGAATGCCAGATTGAGGAGGATTGATGATGGCACAGAATTGCTTGATGCCAAAGGGTCCTCCCAAATTGGAAACGGTAAATGTGCCTCCCTGCAAAGAGAAAAACCCAGTATTCATATTCCACAAAAAACATGAGATAATCACATGCTTCAGATGACAATCATTAACATAGAAAATGCAATCTTGACCTCATAATCTTGTGGTTTCAAGCTGTTGTCTCTGGCTTTCTGGGCCAACTGTTTGACCTCTTCAGCAATTGTGGATAAGCCTTTCTTGTCAGCATCCTAAATTTGTATCACGTAAATTCTTCTCAATTGGAATTTCAACGTAACCGATACAGGAAATTGTTCAACAAGAGAATAACTGCTCACCCTGATAACTGGGACATAAAGACCGTTATCTGTCTGCACTGCTACATTAATATTCACGTTCTTAAATCTGGATTAGTAGTCACGAGAAACGTCATTTCTCTAATCATTAAAATTAGTTGATAACAGTTTCTAGTTCAGTTTACTTACTGTCGGATATATTCATCAGCCCATGAGCTATTGCACTGAGGAACTTTTCGCAGAGCCAAGGCAGCAGCCTGCAATATATAAAAATTAAAGCTCCATAGGGGGAACTCTAAACCAATATAATAAATATATTAAATCTAAGATGTAAATGCAGTGCATTATTCTGGTGACCCAGCTTCCAAAGATCAAAACCACAAGTTATTTAACCATGAAATAATATATGATCCATATGCTAACGCCCTTTTTTCCTAGGTGCCCCTTTTGTATGGGATTTTAGTTTAATGTTCCTATGCAGCAGGTATGGTTATTGGCAAGAACTTATTGAATCCATAGCAATGGTTAGTAGTGTACAGGGAAATCTGTATACCTTAATCACAAGATCATTAACAGATATCCGCTTTCCGCCCGAAGCCTCTTGTATGGAATTGAGTTGGTTTCGCAAACTGCAGACCAGAGTTAAACAGTCATAAAATATGTAATGTCAATAATGGATATATTTCAGAGATGTTTCAAACAGAGACATACCCCATGAGATTGTCAACAAATATATCCACTGTTAAATAATAATGTGGGATTGTTTGCTTTGAGAACAACAAGCGTGAGGCAGTGATCTGTCAAAATTTTACAGACATTAGCTTATGCTAGATTTTGATAAAAGGTTACTTTATTTTTTTCGGATAAGAAAGTGTACCTTTCTGATTTGAGAATGAGGGATGTCAACATAGTCCAAAGCTGGGGCTGCAACATCCTTACCCTTAGGAGCTTTGGCTGGAACTTCTTTCCCACGAGAAGCTACATCATAGGAAACTCTTTAGCAATCAACTCAATTCCATACATTATATATATCGTTTAACTTACGCATATTAACAAAGAATTATAAATATCAAATTCAAAGAAAAAAACTTTCTAAATTGGTACCCAAGTAATCTTCAATATCAGCCTTCACAATGAGTCCATCAGGACCTGTTCCCTTCATGCTGGAGAGGGAAACCTAAAATTAAATGGGAAAAATGGGTGAAATAACACATGTTAGCCAGAAATGATTTCACATAAATACCAGCTCCTATTACTGACCTAATATTTCAAATGTGGTACTAAACATGACTAACATTATGTTCTTCAGCCAAATTCCTAGCAAGAGGACTGGCAAAAATGCGGTCTTCAGCAGAAGCTGCACTGGGTTTAGAGACCTTGGGCTCTGATGAACTGATTGGTTTTTCAACCTCTTCCTGTTTGGGAGGGGGAGGAGGAGAAGGCTCTTGAGCTGGAGCAGCAGCAGCATCAGACGCTGAAGGACTGTAATCTTTAAACTTCGGAATATCCTCCTCTTCTTCAACAGTGATAGCAATCACCTATATGAGATAACAAACTCGCTAACCCACTCAAAGGCAAAGAAGTTTGGACATATAAATGCAAAAAAGCATCTTCCAGACAAAATCAATACCTCACCAACTTTAATTTCTTTTGACCCGTCTCCTTTTATTATCTTGGCAAGATAACCTTCCTCCATACATTCCATCTCAACAGTTGCTTTATCCTGTTGGTATCAAACAAAAGGTAAAATGTCAAATTTCCACAACAGGCATTGCAAAACCAGTAAGTGACAAAACCAGGGGCTAAAATTCAACTAATAATCAGAATGAGAAACCTACAGTTTCAACTTCACAGAGTACTTCGCCAGGAGACACCTTATCGCCCTCTTTCTTCAACCACCTAGCAATATTACCCTGCATTGTGGAAAAGAATCACCCAACAGGAAACAAAAAATGAGCGTGTCATAATTGTTGTAGTTTAAAGACAAGATACATGCCTCTTGCATTGTGGGTGAAAGAGAGGGCATTCCAATCTCCTGGTGAGGGGGAAGACCTGGAAGATAATTGCCAAGACTTGTTAGTAAGTTGAATAAGTAAGACAGCAAATATATAATGTGATCAACCAACTGGAATCCAAAATAAAAAGGAAAACTCTAGCAATAAGAAAGATAAGTGTTAGTAACAAGATAAAGAGTGAAGCCGCTGCGATTTTGACACAAACATCTAACGCCATTTTCAACAATAAACAAAAGAATGCACATTGGATCATGTCTCATTGCACTGCTCAAAAGGGGAAAGATACAGGTAAGTTAGAACCAGACAGAAGATATAAATTAATCATTTTCAGAGATAATATGATTCAAGCTTTGTAATATGATGGCAAAGAGAACATTGCACATAAATATAATTTAGTAATTAGAACCAGGAAATATCAGAAAAATGGAGAAGTCACTTTAGAAAGTAAGCTCCAATATGAATTAATTTCTATTTCATAAATAAAGTTATAAATAACTAAAAAAACATTTACAACGAATATTTTAGGAAGAGAAGCAAAGTATACCTGAATTTGACGAAAATCCTCTCTTCAACTGTACTTGTGAACTGATAATGGATAATGGAAATGTCAGGCACAAGAAAATCATCAAGAAAGCATTGACTTATAAGTCTGAAGAAGAAACCGGAGGAAGAGTGAGAAAAAATATTGGTCAAAGTACCATGCAAATCCTCTGTTGAGGAAAGATCCACCAATAGGACTTCTGGTTTTTCTTGCCACACTAGAAAAGTTTTTCTTAAATACACCTACTGATGATACCTAGACAACGTAACTGAAAGAGTTAACATCCTGCAACTAAGTTCAATTTATTATTCAAAAAACTAATGGTAAGTGTCATAGCAGAAACAAGGAGAAAAAACAAAAGGCAATTGTAAGGGCTCCAATCACTATCATTATTTATGGCTCCATTTCTGAAAGAAAAGATGGCTGGCACTTACAGTGCTAATGGTGGATGAATTAATGATTCTTTCCCTCTCCACAGGCACATAGACATGGCGATGAATCTTTAGAAGATCTGGAAAATAGCTAATCTAATTAATTAAGAGCATCATTCATCTAGATTTAGCTATTTAGACTAAACTCATAGAGAGCTTTAGATCTTAGATCAAGCATAATGCACACACAAAATAGTGACACAAGCTGCAAAAAGAAAAGCAACCCTGAATAATAAAGACCATCTGCATACCATCCCTGCTACTAACAGCATCATTTGAAAACCAGTGAACCAAAACAGCATTCTCATGCCGCAGCAAATTTGAAACATTCTTCAACTGCAAAAAGGAAAATCAGAAAAATAAATAAATAAATAAAACTCCATACAGTGAAATTACTAAAAGAGAATTTAAGAGAAAAATTAAAAAAAAAAAAGGGAACAACAAAACCAATAAATAAAAACAAAGTTAGATTGATTGTGTTCACATTTCAGCTGATACCATAAATAACAAGCCATTATCACTAAAACTAACATCAAAACTGAATTCATGTGCCTATGATTCCAAAACTAAAGTGACCAGACTTGACACAGCAAGGACACATTATTGGCAACCCCCTTAACCCCATAAGCCTATAGAAGTGATATAACTAATGCCAAATTCCACATCAGACATTGATAAACAACCAAAGGAGAAGCACAACACTGAAGCTAACAATCAAAACTCAAACAACTAGAAAACAAAACCACCAACTAAACCAAAAAGTAATTCATTAAATTATATCACAAAGTCGAAGTACACATCCAATTAAGGCCCCATTAATGCAAAGAACTTAAATAACCAATGTCACAATAGAAACTGAATTTTCCACAACATGAATTTAATGCGCACACATACATATTGAATTTGCGCTGAAAATAATAATAATAATAATAATAATACTTCGGCATCAGTGAATTAACTTCAAAATTGAGATTTTGAGAGTCTAAATACACATACAATTATAATATTAGATATAAAAAAATGAATCAATCAAAACTAAAGTGACTGAAAATTGAAAAGATTTTACCTTTTTAGAGTGATTGATGATGTGAGATGCATACGCCATGACTAATATTTCCAATCGAAACCACTCAAAAAACAATTAACAAAAAATAAAAAACGCAATGAAAAATTCAACAAGAAAAACAGATTTTTTTAATTTGCTCTTTCAGTGAGAGATGAATGAACAGAATAGGAATCAAAAAAGGGTCCGATTTAGTTTGGTTAAAAACCTGAAATTTATTAGGGTTTGGACTTTGATCACGAGACTTGTTTTTTTTTTAATATTTATTTGCCATTTTTCACTATGTTTCCCTTTTTTTTTTTTAATATTATATTTGTATGTTGAGTTAGTGGTATGAGGAGAGGTATAATCGGTTACAATTGCGTACAGAGTTGGAATGAATATGGCTGCTGAACAGTGGGTCCACGGTGAAATGGATGGTGAGGATTGGTTAATTCGGCAAACTGGCTGTATGATGATGACTGGGCTCTCTTTGTTTGGCGCCTGGCGTGCGCCCCCAGTGGTTGACTTTATCATGAATATTTTTCAAAGGAATTTAAGTATTTCTTTTTTATTATTTTTCCAAAAAAAGGTGTTCCTTTTACGTTTTACATTAATGATTAAATCAAGTTCTATGTAATTAGAATTATCATTATATTTACCATTTGTTATTACGTTACTTTTGTTTTCTTATAATAGTTTAATACGAAGAGTTTATCATTTAAATCTTTACTTTTGAGCTTTATTAAATAAAGATATAATATGTCATATACTTTTAAGATTTTTGTTGATAGTATTTTTCGTTAACTGTTGATAACAAATACTATTAATTAATTAATTTTTTGCTCTACAATAGTTATAACGGAGAAAATTGACGTCCAAAACTTATATTTAAATGTACTAATTAGCATCCAGAACTTATAATTAAATATAATAAAGAATAAATAATTGTTGGAGTTTTTTTTTTAAAATCAATTTGATTTCAATTAATAATACATAAATAAACAGAATTAATTTTCAACAAAATTTTAACAAAATTCTTTTCAATTTTTTTTAAGGAGATATTCCTTTTTTTTTTTCTAACAAGAGGGGATATTCTCTTAAGTAAATAAAAATAATTTGTTTTTTCTAACACCCGTTTTATTTTTCAAACACAATTGTCTCGTCTGTTAAAACGACACGATAATACAACGCAATACGACAGGAGACAGTCAACACAGAGCCGTTGTCTGTCCCTTCCGCCGAGGCAAGAGAAACGCAGACATCGAGTTCTCTAACAGAGGGCGCGAGATACGTTGAGAGTCGAGGGGCAAAATGGGAAATCAGAAGCAAAAGTGGACAGCTGAAGAGGAGGAGGCACTGTTAGCCGGAGTGGCAAAGCACGGCCCAGGGAAGTGGAAGAACATTTTGAGAGATCCCCAGTTTGCCCCTTCCCTCACGCACCGTTCCAATATTGACCTCAAGGTTGCACCAATTTACCATTTTTGCCACTCTCCTTTTCCTTTTTGGAGAAATTAGTTCTAATTTACTTCTCCTTGTAGAATTAAAAGACTCGTTAGCTTTGGTGAGTGTTAAATTGTGTTTTGGTCTAATTTCGGTTCTATTGCGTAATTGTTTTAAAAGTGTTTTTTAATTTTTTTTTAAGGTGTTCCAAAGGTGTGGCTTTTAGGTGTTTTTGAAAAATTACTAGTGCTAATAGGTAGGTGTTGTTTTAGTGACTTGAATTAATAGGGAAATTGTGGCAAAAAATGATTGCCTTTATGCACTGCAATTAATTTTAGCCAAAGAAGAGGTTAAGACATTGGAATCTAAAAGGCCGGTGTTCTCATGGTTGTTTTCATTGCATTCTGGGTTGTCTATGGGAGCTGTGTGATTGATGTCTACTACATATTGCATTGCGATTAAATTTTGTGCTGACAATATTCCTCGGATCATGCGGCAGAATACAGAAGCTTCTGCTTCTGATTATGTAGAAGCTGGTTGCCATTTAGTGACATTCTCTTTATTATGGTGTTGGGAACTATTGTCTTCCTTCCTTAGTTTCAGATAAGTGACTCTGGTGTTTTTAGTTGGAAACTTAACTTGTGTAGAAGAAGGGCGTGAATCTGTGAATGTGCTTTATCATAATTATTGGAATATGCATGTGATGTATATGAAGCACAAACACGATGAATGAGAACAATAGCCACAAAAGTGAGATTGAGAAATCTTACTGTGCTGTGAAGATGTTAGTGTATGCTTTCTTATGGATGTTCTGGATGCTTATTAGTTGCTGGTATCTCCATGAAGCTCGATTGCTACTTTTGTTGGTTAAGTTCTTGTGCAGTAAAGCTTTGATTAAATTGATTGCGAACACTACACTCCATTTTATTATGGTTTCTTTGTCACAACTTCAGTCAATCTCCTTGTTATTTACTTGTCTCATCCTTGCTCATATTTGCAGGACAAATGGCGAAATTTGAGTGTTAGTAATGCTCAACAAGGCTCAAAAGACAAAATAAGGGGACCAAAACTTAAAACTACTGTAGTTGCTCCTCTTTCCAACACCCCAAACTCTGCTCCTGCTAGTTCACTTACTCGTAATGTGTCTTCCGGGGCTGTTATGAATGATCCTTCCACCAATGCATTAGATGGGAAGAATGGTCCAAGGTGTGTTTTTCTGTTCCTTCTGCTCAACATTTACATAAATAACATTTGATTGTCCAATGGGAGGAAAAAGAACTAGGGAATAATCTGTTTCAATATATTTTCTATTTGTGTGACTGGTTATTTCTGTTGTCATATTACCATAACCTTTATATATTAAAGAAAGGCATGTAATATTTAGAAATATTCTGACTGATCAGTGGTGTGATTATGATATTTGGTTGAAGGCAATTTTGTTGGCACAAATGACAGTATTGGTGCGCCTGACTACTTTTATATTTGTGTGCTGTGTCATATATAAAAATTCATGTTATCCATCCTACAATTTATCTTCCTTTAGTGATTATGAATTTGCAGTAAAATGAAAAGTAAAACCTTCTTAGTAATTCTAGATATTATATGCGTGATAATGTCGTCATTTATTGGTTTTAAATAGTACTTTTCCATTATTGTTTTTTACTAACTAGTTAGTGTTGAAGCCATTCTCCTATGTGTGAGAGCAGTTTAATATGTATGTTCTTGTGATGTCTGTTTCTTGGAATAATTGATGATATTTTTTGTTTATCAGGTACAATGCCATGATATTTGAAGCCATTTCAACCATAAAAGATGCAAATGGATCCGACATAAGTGCCATTGCCAACTTCATTGAGGTCAGATGGACATCTCTAATTATGTGCAACTTGAAGGAGTTTCATTTCTTTTGCAGTTGCTGCATCATACTATAGGAAATTTTTAGGCAGAAAATCCATTTCAGAGAATTTGGATTTTTTAAATGACTAAAGAATAATTGAACTTCCATACTGCAGGAAAGGCAGGAGGCACCACCAAATTTTAGAAGATTACTGAGTTCAAGGTTGAGAAGACTTGTCTCACAAGGCAAACTTGAAAAGGTGAATCATTCTCTTGATGCTTCCCTTTTTTAAAAAAAAAATTTTAAGAAACATTCTCTTGATGCTTAAGTGGAAATATCTTTTGAGATTTTAGTTCCTTGTGATCTGAGAGAGAAAGACAGAATTTTCGCATCTTTTTTTTTTTTACCTTTTCCTATGTAGAGGTGCGGTTTGCTTGTCCTTGGTTCATTCTAAGTGATTAAATTTTGCATTGATTAAAAAAAAAATGATGCCATTCCACGCTCTCAATATTGACATATTTAAGCATGTTGAGCCTTGTATGTAGATCACAATTTTATCATGGGTTTTTGGGCTGGCAAGTAGCAACCCACCTTGATGAATTTTGTTTAGATTTGTATCAACAATTTTTATCTTATACCATTCTTCAACAATATTAAATGTAGGTCCGAAACTGTTACAAGATTAGAAAAGATACCTCCATGGGAGTGAAAACTCCTATCCCGAAACAAAAGGATGCGAGGTTACAACCACCACGGAATTCTACATTAATGACATCTCGTGAGATTGTGGAGGAAGTGTCAGTTACTGCTGCCTATAGAATTGCTGAAGCTGAAAATAAATCATTTTTGGCTGCTGAAGCATTTAAGGAGGCAGAAAGAGTCTCAAAGATGGCAGAAGATACTGATGCAATGTTACAGCTTGTGAAAGAGATCTATGAACGATGTAGTTTTGTTTACATGTCAACTTCACATTGTCGATTCTCATAATTTGAAATGTGACCTTCATTGATTCTTTTTCCATGATTTTGGTGTTTTAACTGCAGGTTCACGTGGTGAAATTGTTCTTTTGGCTTGAGCAGCAAATGTAAGTGATAGTCGTGGCTTCGCCAAATGACTCTAGCTGCATTGGGCAACGTATCCATCTGTGATCAATGAAACGTGAGAATATATGTACAAATTTAATTTCGTCTATAAAATACACTGATTTCGGTGCTCAAGAAAAATGCAATGGATGGTCTTGGTGTCGGCAATATTTTAGTGAGCAGAACTTCAATGTATACAACTTAAATGTTTCACTTAATGCAGCTTCAACCTTTCATTTAATGCAGCTTCAACCGTCGGCGTTAAGATATGATGTACTGATATCTTTGTGATGTTTAGGCTAATTGTTGACGGGAGGGGTTGCTTTATTTCAATTTAAAAAACTTAATTAACAAAATTAGCATCCCTTTGAAGGAATGTAATATCGTATGCTTTAGTAATTAAGCACAACCAAAAGTACTTCAATGGTCATGATTTCAGATCAGTTTCCAGGAACATAACAATTAAGTTCGAATTCAGGGATGACTTTAAAAAATTTGACTTAATTTTTTCCAGAAATAATCTAACAAAAGCACTTTAAACCCTTGAATCATAATCAATGCTCAAACCATTAAACAAACAACCCCTAAGTGATTGGACATCCGAGTAACTTTTAAACATCACAATGATCATCTGACTCTTATAAGCAAGTGACAAGCTCCATGTTTGATAGCGACTATGAATCCTATCTTGTAAAGTTCACAATTTTCATTTTAAAAGTTAGCAGAATAAAATCTAAAATCTAAACTCAGCTCCCACAATTAATGTAATGAAATCATGCAACCAAAATTATAAACAAACTTCAGCTAGAGTGCTGCCGCCAGTCTCATACCACAAAAGAAATTTTCAGAACTAAGGCTAGAGGAGCACGAGACCAAGTTCTGAAGGGGGCAATGCATGTCTTAGTCGATAGTTGTAAAGATAATAGTGCAATTTCCCGTCCCCTGGTCCAAATTTCAGATCCTTCAAGAAAGTCTCATTTTGCATAACATCCAATGCATTGAAAACATCAAAGTCCTTCTGTTTGGCCATGATAAGAGCATCATTCATCAATTGAAGCAACGGAGTCTTTGTGGAAACATTATAATACGAGTAAGCTGCCTTCAAAGTGGAATAGTTCTGGTTACCAAGAATTGAAGAAGGAAGGGTGTAAAAACTGAAGAAATCAGTGATTTCGTGGGTTACAGGGCTTGCAACCAAAAAACTATCCACGACATTCTCTTTTGGAAGAAGCCAATGCTCCACATCATTTTCATCGAAGTCTGGTGCAACAGCAAACTGGCTCAAGTACTCCCTAAGAAGCCGTGTAACAGCAGGAACGTCATGAGGCTCCATCTTCCTGAATCCTGGAGTGACTGTTGACTCCGGTAACTTGTAAAGTTTAATTGTTCGACTCATTGTCATTCTTGCACCCAGTCTAGAGAACCCAACATCAATCAGCTTCTTTGGATTCAGAGATCTATGCCAATACTGGCAAGTTGACACAGGAGTGGGAAGGACCACTCCAGCAGTATAAGCTGCTTGCCAGATATTCTCCAAATGAACCCTCCTGGTCACTTCTTTGATCATGACAGGAGCTAGTCTTTTCGATCTCAGCTTCTTATGAACACACAGGAAATTTACCTCAGCCATTGTGACAACATTATCACGAACCCGGATTCTTGCAGGAACACCAGTGATGAAAGCAACTAGCTTCTTCGAACTTTTGACGCGAACACCAATGTGCCAGCTCTTGAAATAACCCGGTGGGCGCAGAGCCCAGTGGAGAAACTCCTTTGAATAGTTAAATCTGAACATATTCTCATCATCCTCAACATAGTTGTTGGTGAGAAGATTATAAACCTCAGCACACATCTCCTCAGAGTCAATGTCGCAAGTGACCCATTCATAGAGGTTCGGAAGATTGTAGGGTTCTTTTTTTACTTCAGATAAGGGTGGCGGGGGTTCAATAGGGCCTTCCGGCAAACTTGTGTCCCCTATATCCTTGAATTGCCCAACAGGTTGTGTTTCCCAAAATTTGTGTCTATGTCCAAGAGCAAGTGACTCTTGGACCTTTTGAGCAAGTAGATCAAGTGAAATATCACTCCCAGAGGGTGGACTTTCATCGGGCTCAAGGTTTTCAGTTTCTTCCGGGACACCAGAAGATCCATTGCTACCAGCCATTTCGAAAGAATCTCAAAGGTCAGTCTGCAAGACTGAAAAAATGCAATATTATGACAACCCCACCGTATGCTTTGAAAGGCAAGAAGGAAGAGAAAATAATGTTTGAAGTTTTTTTATGTTACAGTATATCAAATACCTAACTTCATTAAGCTTTAAAAAACACTATTTGGCGCAGACTAAATTAACCAGTAGAACATCAATATCAAAATACAGAAAGTAGTATCCTCCTTGGTTTTATAAAGAGCCAAGTACGATATAGAAAAAGCAGCAATTTCAATGATCGGAACGAAATCAAGATTCATGACAACAGAAGGGGACATAAATTTGCCTCAACCAATAAAAAGGGACTCACAAAAATGTTGGAAACAAAAACCAATGAAACCAGTTAATTATGTTCATATTCAAGTACTATGAATCAACATCAAATCTACAATATACATCAAATTGAGCCCCACAAGCAACAGAATGCTTGAGCCTAAACTACATCATGAAGTAAGACTTTCATTTTGTTTAGTGTAGATAAAACCAAGCAACCAACAATATAATCCAATCACTGAAAATGTATCATATATCCATGTACAGCAACAAGAACAAGAAAAAACCAAAACGGATTTGCCTCAGAGTCATATAATTGCATGCAGCAGTGAAAGAACCAATTAAAATCACAAACCCGAAACCACAAATATCTAGAGACAGAAAAAGTTAGCCCTTTTTACTTTCCTTCTCCTTTTACATACTTTTCCAGCATCCAAACATACAAACACATTCCAAAAAACAAAAAATTCCAAAAATCCCAGAAACAACAAACATACATTTCCAAGATCTACACTGTCAAACAATTATCAGAACAGCTAAAGAATCACCAAAATTCCACTTAATCGTATTTACAGATGTATTTACGTAGTGGGTGTTGCAAAGTTTTGATTTTTCGTTGTTTGAAAAAAGGAAAAAAAAAAAAGAGAGAGCAAAGAACACGAGATCAGAACTCCTTTTATTCAATTTGCTTTCAAACCCACTAAGCAATATGCTTTAAGTATTACCTCGAGATTTAGTGCGGAGAAAAACTGAAGCAAAGATCCAAGCTTTCGCGCGTAGAGAGTGTGAGTGTGGTTGGGCTTTGGAGGAGAAACCGAAGAAGAGAATAAAGTTATAACGAAGACTGGAAATCCGAAATCCCAATGGGTTTTGTAATTTTAATTGTGTAGAAAGGGTATAACTGGAAATTATGATAATAATCATACACGTGTGTGGGTTAAAAATTGATAACTAGCTTGTTTTGAAACAATAATACAAAAGCTTACAAAATGCCATTAAATGCAGATGTTGCTCTGCACATTTTTTTCAAGAAACAGCTCACAGCCTTCCTTGAGAAGATAGATGTATGGAATGATTGAGACTTTGAAAAAAGAAAATTCCTCATGCACATTGCTTGGATTGTGTGTCCAGGTAACTGATGCCTTTGTCCCTTTATTGATGATTAGAATTTAATTCTGTGTTGCTGGAGGAGCGGTTTCCGAATTGTTTCAACTGTGTGCATGCATGCACGCCTTTCTTCTCAGGTGGGAATATAATGCATTAACGTTCCTCCTTGTATTCATAGTTCATCATACATTACAATGCAGGCACATCAGAACTCAAGCCAATCTGTAGATTCTTAGCAAGACTCTCATTGTTCATCAGCATAGCGTTGTGAAAAGTTTAAGGATTTTACTAACTTACCGTTACAGCTGCTGTAAAGTTGGATGAACAGTAACCAACACGTGGTTACTGTTCACCCTTTTTACAGCAGTATGTTAGGGAGCTCCAAAGTTTAAATAGCCACTTGGAAAACAAGAATTGCTTTTTAACATTACAATCATCACTGAATCCTAACAATAACTGACAAGTGCAACATTTGAAACGTGCCTAAGAATTTCAGTCCAATAAAGTTCACGAATTTTGTATGAAAATTTAGCACAATAAAATCTAATATCTAAACTTGGGTTTGCTGCAATTAACATACTCATACAACCAAAACCATAAGCAAACTTCGTCTAGAGTGCTTCTGTCAGTCTCATACCTGAAAAGAAATTTTCAGCACTCAAAACTACAGGAGTACAAGACCAAGTTCTGAAGAGAGTACCGCCTGTCTTATGCGATAGTTGTAAAGATAATAGTGCAATTTTCCATCTCCTGGTCCAAATTTCAGTTCCTTCAAGAAAGATTCATTTTGCATAACATCCAATGCATTGAAAACATCAAAGTCCTTCTGCTTGGCCACGATAAGGGCATCATTCATCAATTGAAGCAACGGAGTCTTTGTGGAAACATTATAATATGAGTAGGCTGCCTTCAAAGTGTTATAGTTTGGGTTGCCAAGAATTGAAGAGGGAAGGGTGTAAAAGCTGCAGAAATCAGTGACCTCATGGGTTTCAGGACTTGCAACTAGAAAACTATCCACGACATTCTCTTTTGGAAGAAGCCAATGCTCCACATCGTTTTCATCGAAGTCTGGTGCAATAACAAACTGGCTCAAGTACTCCCTAAGAAGCCGTGTAACAGCAGGAATGTCATGAGGCTCCATCTTCCTGAACCCTGGAGTGACCGTCGACTCTGGTAACTTGTAAAGTTTAATTGTTCGACTCATTGTCATTCTTGCACCCAGTCTAGAGAACCCAACATCAATCAGCTTCTTTGGATTCAGAGATCTATGCCAATACTGGCAAGTTGACACAGGAGTGGGAAGGACCACTCCAGCAGTATAAGCTGCTTGCCAGATATTCTCCAAATGAACCCTCCTGGTCACTTCTTTGATCATGACAGGAGCTAGTCTTTTCGATCTCAGCTTCTTATGAACACACAGGAAATTTACCTCAGCCATTGTGACAACATTATCACGAACCCGGATTCTTGCAGGAACACCAGTGATGAAAGCAACTAGCTTCTTCGAACTTTTGACGCGAACACCAATGTGCCAGCTCTTGAAATAACCCGGTGGGCGCAGAGCCCAGCGGAGAAACTCCTTTGAATAGTTAAATCTGAACATATTCTCATCATCCTCAACATAGTTGTTAGTGAGAAGATTATAAACCTCGGCACACATCTCCTCAGAGTCAATATCGCAAGTGACCCATTCGTACAAGTTCGGAAGATTGTACGGTTCTTGTTTGACTTCAGATATGGGTGTCGGGGGTTCAATAGGTCCTTCGGGCAAACTGGTGTCTCCTATATCCCTGAATTGCCCAACAGGTTGAGTTTCCCAAAATTTATGTCTGTTTCCAAGAGCAAGCGACTCTTGAACCTTTTGAGCAAGTAGATCAAGTGAAATGTCACTCTCAGAGGGTGCATTTTCATTGGGCATGAGATTTTGAGTTTCTTCGGGTACGCCGGTAGATCCATTGCTATCAGTCATTTTGAAAGAATCTCAAAGGTCAGTCTGCAAGACAACAACTTGTCAATCTCACCTGAAAAGAGTAAAAATGCAATCTCATTGAAATGTCATCATTTAAAAGGCAGCAAAGACAAGAAACTGAATGTTGGGTGTTCTAAAACATTAAATACCTCCACTTCAGAGAATCTACTAAAACTATATTTGGATCAACTTTGAAGAAGGCTTTTTAAAATCAAAATCAAAATGATATTCTAAAAAACTAAGAACGACATAGGAAAAAGCAGAAATCAATGATTGACACTAAATCATTACAACAGACCTGATGTAGCTTTGACTAAACCAACAACAAGGGAACTAAAATAGTCGAAAAAAGTTGGAAACAAAAACCAATGAGACCAGCAACCTACAATCAAAATCAAGTTCTAAAAACCAACATTAAATTTTAAAACGTATTAAATTGAGCCCCGCCAGCAATAGAACACGTGAGTCCAAACTATATCACATCCCCAAAGTAAGAATTTCTTTTTGTTAGTCTTCGAAAAGCAAGTAACCAAAAATATTATCCAATCGCTGGAATCTTTAGCATCTAGTTTGTACAGCAACATAAACAAGATACACCAGAACAGATTCGCCTTCATGTCAAACAATTGCAGCAATGAATGAACCAATCAACATACCAGCCATAAAGCCACAACATCTAGAGACAAAAGATTGAACCCATTCACTTCCTTTCTCTTCTCTTCTCTTTTCACATACTTTCCCAGCATCCAAACCTACAACAAACATAATGCAAAAAACACCCCTCCCCAAAAAAATAAAAAATTCAAAAACCCAGATACCAAAAAAACGCATATTTCCAAGATCTACACAGTCAAATGATCATCAAAAAGCTAAAGAACTCCACTCAATCGCTTGTACAGCTATATTTACATACTGGCGCATAGCAAAATTTAGATTTTTCTTTGATTCAAAACAAAACATAAAAATAAAATAAACGGCAACAAACACAAGATCAAAGCTCCTTTTTTAACTTCGCTTTAAAATCCATAAAGCAAATACGTATAAACCATTACCTCGAGATTTAGGGCAGAGAAAACTCAAACAAAAATCCAAGCTTTGGCAGAGACAGAGAGTGAAGTTGGGTTTCTTGCGGCGAAGAGATCGAAGAAGAGAATAAAAAGGAGTTGATGGGCATTATTGGAAACAGACAAAACAAAAAGTGGAAATTCCGATGGCTTTATTTTATCCTTTTTTTTTTTATTTCAGTGCGGCACAACGGTATATAAGTGTTAATTTGTTAATAATTATGATTTTACGTGAGATAATTAATGAGATCAAGTGATCAACCACCGGTTAACCGCTTGAAAAGGGATTTAATTAAGAAAAGTTGAAGTGTGTGATTAGAAATAAACACTACTTAAACTTTATCAATACTTCTAATCACAAGATTCTTATTCTTTAAAATTTTACTTCAATCTGATAAATAAACAGTACTACAGGAATGTCAGTTTAATGACTCTTTAATAATTAGATTTTAATTTATTATTGTAACAAATAAGTGTGATTAGAAACAAGATTTTTAGTTTCGCGGAACTTTATTTTTCCAATTTTGTATTACATAGTATATAACACAATAACAAATAGTTAGACATTCCATAATCACCTAGCACAAACGAATTAATACATTATCAACTTCTTTGTACATTGTAAATTAATTAAATAATTAAAAGTCAAGACGCAAACTAATAAGATACCAAAGAAAATCTACAACGTATAATGTCCAAAGATTTTATACATCAGCCTAGTCCATTTACATGAGATCTTTAAAAGAAGTTGGTAGTGAAAATTTAGAATACTTTTATTTTGTACATTATCAACTTCTTTTGAAAGATCCCACACAAGTGGAATTTTTTCACTTTCAAAATAAAATATGTGTTTGTTTAGCGTGCCATTTATAAAATTTATTTAATCATTTAACTATGAGAGACGGACTTGTCAATGCATATATTGGAAGAAGTGACAATGCATGGGTCAATTTAGATTGGATTAATAATATGGGGAAAAAAAATACAAGTCACATTTCACACAGGCAAGTGACTTTTCCTCATCATCCACAAAGAAAGTGCAGCTACAAGTTTTCTTAATGCTCCATTGCTAAAAGTAGGAAATGAACACTTCATTTTTCAAAATATTATGAAAAGATATGATAATAAAATTTTCTATTGCAATGTGTGTGTGTGTAAATCTTTCTTCACAAATACACACGACTATTCCTCTATACTAATGAGTGGTTCCAAAATTTATTTTGACCACAACATATATTTTTTTTGGTGTAATTAAAAAAAAAAAAAAGATAAAACGACCCCAACACTTTGATGATTCTGTCAATGAGCAATGTGCTATGCTTAATACATTTTCTTTCACTCTCCATACAAAAAAGGAGGCTGTAACAAAGAGGACCTAAATGAAAGAAAATAGAAATGACGGGGCACAAACGGAAATTAAAACAAAAGCAGAACAGTAAAAAAGGGTTTCGAGTGGTAACATGAACAGAACTCAGCACACGCACACACGAGTTTTGGGTGCCGTGTATAATATATAAGTGCTACAAAGGCAGGGGTTTAGTCTCTTCCTTTTTAACTCCACGGCGCAGATCCGAGGAGTTTGGTAACCCTAGCTTCTACTTTCTCTTAAATCAATCTTCTCCTTCACTTTGAAAAAAAAAAGAAAAAATCCCAACTCTTTCTCTCGATTTTAATCACCGTCATCAAAGCTTTGCAGGTCACTCTGCTTTTTTATTCTATTTTTTTGCTGTTCTTGATTTGTTTATATTGTTTGATAATTTGTCAAAGATTGATGCTTATGGTTTTATTTTCTTTTTTTCGATGTTTATGTATGTGTGCTTGTGCGAAAGTTGTTTTTTCTTTATGGAAATATTTCTGGGTTTGGTGGATTTTGTCTGGGGGGGGGGGGTTGATTTGGTGTTGATGTAGGATTTTGTAGGTTTTCGGATCTGGGTTTGTTTTGATTGTGTTTATATGCCTTGATGATCTGGAGATTGATTTGGTATGCTGATTCTTTGTGCTCATTGAGGTTGTGTATGTTATTCATTGAACATGCTATAAAAGATTCGTCTTGATTTGGGCTCATATTTTGTATCACTTGGAGCATGGGACCCATGTTTTCTTCTTATGGTCTTTCTTTGTAACTGTTTTATCAGAAACCAAGCTAGGAGCGAAGTAAGATTTTCTTAGATATTGAGTAGGTTTAGAGTTTATGAGTTCTAAAACTCTATCTGTGACTAGTTTTGTCAGAAGAGTGATTTATAGGCATATGTGACAATTAATAAATTTGTTGAATTTGTGCCCTTATATATATTTGGCTGTATGCAAGTTACCTGTTCAAAATTGTGGTGCATCAAGTGCTTGTTATCTGCACTTGTATGTGTTGTTTACCTTAATTTTGTCTTGATGACACTGCAATGATCATTCTGTTGTATGGTTACTCTTAACGGCTCTGTTTGTAATTAACTCATTGAGACACTAAAATATAGTGGATTCTGTTACAGAGATCTTTCACTACAAGCTGGAATGTGCTAGATCACTGATATTTGGAATTCTTTCTTTTCTATTAGTTGCACTCTCCTGTTTCCTCTGATTTTGGTAATTCAGAGAAACAGTAATTTTAAGCAATGCATCTAGTTTTATTTTGAGAGTAATTTGCTGGTCTTAAGTTCTTTAATTCTTGCTGAACTCTGGGGGAGTGGGCAAAGCAGTGTCTGGTGATCATATCAGATGGCTGGCCACCCGTTAGCAGATCTTCTCCAAACACTAATACAGAAGATAATGCTTGTAGTCCTCTTTGTTTGATTTGCAAGTTTGGCTCTTCTGTTATATAGTCTTCCAGTAAGAAGTGATTTTATCAGTTTCATTAGTGATTTAGATATCCTTTCTGCCTTGGAATGAGTTTGCGCAATATCACAATTCATGACTAGTAACTTGAGTATTTTATTCAGACTTTTGCCTGATGTCTTTTATTTCTTCATGAACTCTAGTTTGTACATTTGTCTTAGTTTCACTTTTCATCTAATTTGTTTAAGGCTTTCTGTGTGCAGATATGGCTGGTTTGGCACCCGAAGGATCACAATTTGATGCTCGTCAGTATGATACCAAGATGAATGAACTGTAAGATTTTTTTTTTATTGTCATTTCTTTTAATCTTCAGCAAGAAGTGGCTCTTCATATTAAATAAAACACCTTGATCTCAGGGTTTACATCTGTCTCAATTATTTTATTGATGCAGGCTCTCTACCGATGGGCAAGATTTCTTCACCTCTTATGATGAAGTGTATGACAGTTTTGATGCAATGGGACTGCAGGAAAACCTTTTGAGGGGAATCTATGCTTATGGTATGTAAAGATGGGTTTTACCACTAAAACATTGTTGCCCTATTCTTTTACACCCTTTGTTTACCTTTCTTTTACACCCTTTGTTACTTTGCACCATCTTATGTTTAACTGTACTTTTTATGTCATTGCAAATTACTTGTTGTTCCTGTTCTTCTGGTTTACATATTAGGAAGATGGAATGGTTAATGTGCCCTTATTTTATTTGCAGGGTTTGAGAAGCCTTCTGCCATTCAGCAAAGGGGAATTGTTCCCTTCTGCAAGGGACTTGACGTGATTCAGCAGGCTCAGTCAGGAACTGGGAAAACAGCAACTTTCTGCTCTGGAATTTTGCAGCAACTTGATTATGGTCTTGTCCAATGTCAGGCCCTGGTGTTGGCACCCACCAGGGAACTAGCCCAACAGATTGAGAAAGTTATGAGGGCACTTGGTGATTATCTTGGTGTTAAGGTTCATGCTTGTGTTGGTGGGACAAGTGTTCGCGAGGATCAGCGAATTCTTCAAGCTGGTGTTCATGTTGTTGTTGGCACTCCTGGTCGTGTGTTTGACATGCTGCGCCGGCAGTCTTTACGCCCTGATTACATTAAGATGTTTGTGCTGGATGAGGCTGATGAAATGCTTTCCCGTGGTTTTAAGGATCAGGTTTGTTATTGTATATATATTGATTGTACTTCTTTTTTTGGTTACCATGTCTTGATAGTTCTGATGGAGTTTTTTATGCAAGTCACTAATTACGGTTTTCTGGTTGTCAGATCTATGATATTTTTCAGCTGCTTCCAGCTAAAGTTCAGGTGGGGGTTTTCTCTGCTACAATGCCTCCTGAGGCCTTGGAGATTACAAGGAAGTTTATGAACAAGCCCGTGAGAATCTTGGTTAAGCGTGATGAACTCACCCTTGAGGGTATCAAGCAGTTTTATGTGAATGTTGAGAAGGAAGAATGGAAGCTTGAAACACTCTGTGATCTTTATGAGACTCTGGCCATAACCCAGAGTGTCATCTTTGTGAACACTCGGCGAAAGGTTGACTGGCTTACCGACAAGATGCGAAGCCGTGACCATACAGTCTCTGCCACTCATGGGGACATGGATCAGAACACCCGAGATATCATTATGCGTGAATTTCGATCTGGTTCTTCTCGTGTTCTCATCACCACTGATTTGTTGGCTCGTGGTATTGATGTGCAGCAAGTTTCACTTGTCATAAATTATGATCTGCCGACTCAACCAGAAAATTATCTTCACCGTATTGGACGAAGTGGTCGATTTGGAAGAAAGGGTGTTGCCATTAATTTTGTGACAAGGGATGATGAGAGAATGCTTTTTGATATTCAGAAGTTCTATAACGTGGTCATTGAGGAGCTGCCTTCAAACGTTGCTGACCTTCTTTGAGGAGGTTCTGTTCTTTGTAAGTTCGCCAGAGGCAAGAAGGGGTTTCCTGATTTTGCAAGTACTATTTAATGTGGTGGTTCTTTTTCCCTTTTTTTTTTAATCTTCTAGTGTCTTAAATTAATGTTGTTCTCAAAACATATCTGACCATTTAATCATATGGGTCATGCACATTTGCAAGCTGCACTGTGGTGGGTTTATATTTATTGAAAGTTTTGTTGCAGTTAGGTCTTTTGTTATCAATTTTATTTCTATTATTATTGTTTAGCAGAATCTGATTTGTCCTATTTGTAGTCTCAAGGTTGTGTTTCAAGTCCCGTTGTTAGTAGATTTATCATCAAAAGGCTTATAGACTTGAGTGTGTCTGGGTAAATGATTTGGGTGTTCTGATATTCTTTGCATTGTTTTTGTTTGGCAAAATATTTTTTTTTTCCCCTAATGTTTGTCTAGGAAGATTGGATCCCGAATTTTCTTTTTGAGAAATACAGAATCTGGTTCAATATATGTCTCCAAAAGGTTCAAATGATCTATTTCTTGACACCTGAAATAATTTTTTTGTTTACTCGTGCTTGCAATTTTGAAACATGGCAAGATGAGCTTTCAAGGCGAATGCGAGACTGGCTGAAAAGAACCCTTCAAGGCGACATCCGTTTACATTTGAGATTATTGAAGTTTTATTGTAGAATTATTTTAATGGCCGTCTTGCAAGTGATCACGTCATGTTTCCATGTTTCACGTGGGATGAACGGAGGAGAAGATGGGACTAAGCTTGCGCACAGCGCACTGATAATGCTCATCAGAATCAACCCATGTTTTCAACTCTGTTGGGATAGACGAGTTGTCAAATCTAGTAATTGGGAGTCACCTCATCGCATCTCATGGGATGGGATGGGACCATGGTTTTTTAACCAATCACCATTGAATAATGATTCTCTCTGGTCAAAATTCTATCACCACAGAAGATGACCGGCTGATGAGCCTTTCAAGATAATGACTATCACGAGTTCCTCTATCTTACTTTTAAATAGACAGATTGATGCTTTTAAGCAAGGTCTAGAAATCTTTGATTGCCTATTAATAACACAGCAAAGACGTAATTTTCAATCTTAAAAAACACTCTACTGTACTGCATAATATTAGACATCAAATTAGGTTGTGATTGACGTTAATGCCTTTTTATCAATGAATTTTAATGCGTGTATAGCGGCCAAGCCTGCCAGAGGGCTACCCCGTCCACGTGGCAAATCTCATTCAAGATGAGGCAAAACTTGGAGCTGCATGCAGCAGCCCCGTGCAAACTGGATTGCGTGAATCAAAGTTGAAGATGTAAAAAATCCTTAAATTCCACCAAAGAAAAAGTACTATGTAAGAATAGTTAAAAAGGCTAAAGACACCCACCTTGTGATGCTGCCGACAAATCTTTAAATATTGAAAACAAAAGTTCGCAACACATCGCCACCGCCTCTACTGAGTAATTTCAAATCTCCATTTTCTCCTCTATTCTCTCACTCATTCTTGAATCCCTCTCGTTTCTTTTCTGGGATTCAAATGGAGAATTTTAGATCCAAATCGTGCAAAATTGATGGCCTTTATGATGGCAAGGCAACAGCGCCGACAAGCATGCAGGATTTGCGATGTTTGAGTGCAAATTATGCCACACCAACGCAACAGCCAAATGATCAACAACTAGGAAAGAAGAGTAAGTTGAAGAAAAGCAAAAGCACTCTTGGGTCAGCATCAAAGAACTGGAGCTTTAATGATCCTGAGCTGCAGAGGAAAAAGAGAGTTGCCAGTTACAAAGTCTACACCGTTGAAGGCAAAGTGAAAGGGTCTCTCAGGAAAAGCTTTAAGTGGATCAAGAACACATACACTCAAATTGTCTATGGCTGGCAATAATCAAATGGTGAAATGGGTATCTCTTCCCCCTTTTTTTTTTTTTTTTTCACTTTTTCTGATCTCAGTTTCACATAAAAGTTGCATGTGCCTGAGTTCTGTTAAAATATTATAACTTTTTTTTTTTTAATTTTTATGTTCTTTGGATTTGAAGAGTCAACCGTATGCAGCTTAGACTTGGATTTAGCATATTCTATGCGTCAATTATATAAACTATAAAGCCAGAGTATTCAAGATCTATGATAGTTATGGTTTAATTTTTTCTGCTACTGCATGTTCTGATATCCTACAGAAGAAAGTGTTGATAGATTTTTGCTTGATCCAAGTTCTGCTCACGCAAGAACATGTCTTTTGTTTTTTTCGGTGTGATATGAGCTTAAAGAAAATTTCACTCAAAATCTCACAGTACAAGTATTTTGACTCTGCAACCATTTGTAATTTGATATAGGGTAGTGGGGAATTGCTAAGGTGGCTATGAAAATTATTGATTGGGATTGCAGCAAAAAATTTTGTAGAATGAGTCTATGACGCTTGATGAATAATTTAACAAGTTTTTAATTTAGACTAAGACTTTTAGGTTGGTCAAATTTAGAGAGTTGTACGCGTAGATGTGACAGAACATGGCACATATGCATTGATGGATTGAGACTTCTTCCAAGTTCCAACCAGTATTCACCGAAAAAACCAAATGTATGTTGTCCACGTCAACGCACGAAAGCTACCTATATCTGTAGCTTCGGTCTTAATGCATGGGGATAATCCTAAGTAAACAGGTGCACAGATATAAACAAAAACCTTCTTAATTCTGATAGAAACGGGGATCCAAAATTCCAAATCATAGATCTGGGAGAGAATTCAAAAATCAAAGCATTAGTTCCTGTCACAAGCAAACGTCGCAGAAAACTTTGTCAATAAAGAATCACTTTCTCAAATCAGTTTGCTACCATGGGCACTGTTACCGCGAAGGTAAATCGATTTCAAAAGCTCACCCAGATGGGCGAGGTTTTGATACGGTACAAAGATTTGAGTATGACAACGAACGTAGAAGTTATGAGCTTATGGTTCAAAACTTCAAGATCTTCTGTGGCCCAAACTTTAAATAAACTGAAAAGTGAGATTCTTGTATCTGTCCTAACATCCACAACAGGCACAACACAGCTTATATGGTAGCCAAATCCCATGCAAGATTGACAAGAATCCTGGGTCAAGCTTTCTTTCAAGAAATAGAAATTATGCAGAGAACATCAATACAAGTTTCTAGAGGCTCAGAGATTTTCTCTGCAAAAATAAGTAATTATAGCACAACAAAAGAGAGATGCCTACAAATAGAAGGTTTGGCCTTTCATGTTATGGTGATTGATCATGACAATTGCATGGTCAAAATTTTACAAGTCACTATATGGTCTTCAGCTACAAACACAGTTGCAATTGACATACAGGACACGGAACTTCAGACACTAGAAGTAGTGACAGTGTCATATAACTCAAACTGTAAACTTCATGGCAGCCTTAATTAAACCTAGGTATTTAGACAAAAGCATTTGACCTAGGTGGTTTTCTTTGATTACGCCTTCTTTATTGAGTACTTACAGTGCTGATTTCCATCTTGCACTTTTCACTATGACTTCCTAAAACACAGTCCACAAACAACAAGGTGCTTCGCTCCATAGGAGTGAGTGTATCGTTACAGAATTTACAGTGGGTGAGATCTGGAACCTGCTAATGGTGTACCCTTTCATTGCTATTGAAATGCAGGCTCTCAATGCCTCTAAGAGTGGACTCAAAGTTCTTGACGTTTGATGTGCCCCTGCTGGAAGTTGTATGCCGGTTTTCTGATGATACAACAGGTGAACTTCTTTGCCCACTAGAAAACTTTTGAAATGCTCCTGGGCTTGCATCTGTGGTGCGAGGACGGGAGGGATCAGTGTCACTCCCAACAAAAGCCGCTTCGCGACTGTGAGGTACTGCAACTCGCCTTGATGATCCACTTGATCGCAATAGGTTATAACTAGACATCTGCACAAGTCCAAGGAAAACAAAGAGATGAAAACACTATAACAGGTTCTGGAGGCAAGACATATGCATTTACGTTAAAGCTAAACTCCCAATTCTCGCATGGAAACAGACCAAGTTAGAAGAACAGAACAAGGAAGTTCTATCATCAAAAGTACTAACCATGGCATCTTTAGAAAATGCCGGATCATTTGCCATTGGACTCTTTTGTTTTGAAAAGTTTGCAGAATTTCCAAGTGGTCCAGAATTCCTCCTGCGAGAGGGATCTGCTGATGACCAACCAGTGTGTCTACCTTCTTCAGCACCTGCAGTCGAAATTTATGCAACATTTTACACAAAGTTGTAACACAACTTCAATACAGTTAGTAGGGAAAAACTGGGAATAGAACAAAAGCAGGAAGAAGAAAGAAGCATAACTAACCCGATTGCCTATCAACATTAGCAGCGGCAGGAGGCATGCCAGTACTTGGTCCAGCTCCAGGACCCTATATAGGAAAATTAAAGTATATAAACAATCATTGATTTTCTATAGGCCTGGAAGTGCAAGCAAATATAGATAAAATATGATATTTCAACTTACAATTGCCCGTACAGGAGTAGAAACCTGTGATTGTTGATACTTCAAAATTGTCCAATCAAACACATGATCAAACTGGAAACCTGAAGCAAGAAGGTAACTATACAAATTGAAAATGTAATACAGTTGATTTATTAAAGACAAATCGAAACTCCTGGAGAACCAACTGTCATAATACTCAGGCTAGCATACCATCTTAAAACAACATAACAAATGGCAGGGTTCAAACCTTCACGTATAAAAAGGTCACGGAAGAGTCTTTTCAAATAAGCATAATCTGGTTTATCATCAAATCGCAGTGACCGGCAGTAATGAAAATAGGATGCAAATTCTGTAGGATAACCTCGACATAAGGCCTGAGAAGAAGTGATATACCAATGAGTTTTGAAAGCTGAAAGCAGAGCATTAGAATGAGCATAGTATTCCATTCTAAGACATGAGATTACCTCAATTGAAGTTGACACTTTCTTCTCACTAATCTTCTCATACTTCTGCTTCTTAGTTCCTGCTTTCAATCCTTGCCATGGAAGACTACAGAGACATAGGTTCAAAACCAAAAAAATACCAAGCAACTACAAAAATAATCTGAGAACACAAAGGTCAGCAGGAGTATTGACCTTCCTCTTAAAAAATACATAAGAACATATCCAAGTGATTCCAAATCGTCCCTGCGGCTTTGTTCTGTGAAGAAAAAGATTTGAGAATCAGTTGCTAGATGTAAACATAAGGTAAAAAAGAAAATGGGATGCAATAGACATACCAATGCCAAGGTGAGTATTCATGCTTGCATATCTTGCGGTTCCAGTCAAATTCTTGTTCTCTCTGCAGCATACAACACATGTCATAGAATCAGAGATTAAGTGCGTTCAATAAGTAACAGTCTTTTGACAGGAATCTAAACTGTTAATGCAGCTTTATCACAATAAAGAGTGCCCCTTCAACCATAAAAACTGCAAGAATTCATCTGCTGAACTAATGGTGAAAAGGACTAACCTATAAGGTATATGTTGATGTGTTGCAGTGTCTCTATACCTCTTAGCCAAGCCAAAGTCAATGATATAGACCTGCTTCCAAGAAAACATCCAAGTAACACATCAAAATAGAAGACAACAACAAAGATCGCAATAAAACTGAGTTTCGTATCACTCAAGACCTGATTTGCACGCCTCCCTAAACCCATTAGGAAGTTATCTGGCTTGATATCCCGATGTAGAAATGATTTAGAATGAACAAATTCCACTCTATTGATCTGAAAGAACAAGATAGTTTTCAAAATATAACCAAATGCAAAGATAAAAAAATATAGCAAAAACACGCATGAACCGAACAAATAATACCATCTGATCTGCGAGCATAAGGACAGTTTTCAGGGACAGTTTCCTACTGCAGAAGTTAAATAAATCTTCAAGGCTAGGCCCCAACAAATCTATTACAAGGACATTATAGTCCCCTTCAACACCAAACCATCTCAGATTTGGAATTCCAGCTACGAAACATGGCAGCAGTAGGTAGCAAACAATGAAATCAAGCTAATCAGTACACGATGCAACTTTAAAAAAGAAAATGAAAGTAAATTAACGAGGACAAAAGGAAAGGCAACTACTTCCTCCTTGTAATATTTTGTACAACTTCGCTTCATACTGCAGCTGAGGGTGCTTCGTTTTAACATTTTCCTATGAAAGAAAATACTATCAGACTTTATGAATTTAGGTACAAGCAATGTCAACAAGAAAAGGAACAATACTAGAATAGAAAGAAAATTACTACAGTTAAATCAGGTAACAAAACAAAGAAGAAAAGATGAAATCATAGTAAAAAGTTCATTTGTCAACAATGAAGTTCTGCAAGCGCAAACTGCCTTCAACATTTAAGTCACTGTAAGCACAACCCAGAGAAAAAAGGGAATATAATCATTGAAGTCACTGTAAGGTCATGGAAGGTGAATCTCTGAACTAAATCTCATAAGATAAGTAATAGATTATAATTGACAGGTGAGACAACCGCCCTGGCTTAGCCTTACACAAAACCTGGATTAATCTTGCATCAATTTTAACTTAAGAAACTCCAAAATAAGCAAAGGTCATTGGCAGAACTAAAAAAACCCCTTTTTCTAGCCTCAAAGGATTGCAGTAACAAATTAAAGCTCATATGCTTTCTCTTCATTCTCAATCTCTTAAAGCAAGCTTAAATTTCCCCTAATAAATAATCATTCATCAAAGCACTCTCACTCAGTCACTCACTCACTCACTCACTCAGTAACGCATTCTACGTCCAACATTCAACAAAAAGTCAATATTTACCCTCAAAACCCAAATACCAACAAAATTAATAACTCCAAGCAAACTATCATTTAAAAAAAAAAAAGTCAACTTTTAGCTGAAATTAAAGCAAAACAATCACTACCAAATAATTTCTTACAAAATAAACAAATTCAATACACTCACAAGCTTAATTGCAACTTCCTCATTAGTCTGAATATTAGTACCTGCCCCCAAAAAAATACTAATTAACAAAAAAAAAAGCAATTAGCAGTAAAAAAAATACTAAACTAGTGAAAAATACAAACCTAGATAGATCTCTCCAAAGGACCCGCTACCGATCTTTCGGCCCAACCGAAACTTGTTCGCAACGCGCGGTTCCATAATTAGAACAGAAAGAAAAAAAACAATTTGAAAACCCCAGAAAAACTAAAACCCAAAACAAAAAGGCAAAAGCTTTTGTACAAAATCCGAACGTACAAAACGAACTGTGAATTTCGATCACCGAATTGGAGAAGCCCCCATGAAGATCGGAGGTCAAAGAAAGTTTGGGGACATGGGTGGAATTAAAAAGGAAACTTTCTCTCTCTGACTAGAGAGAGAGAGAGAGAGAGAGATGAGGAAGCATTCGTTGTTTGGTGGTGGTGTCGTTGAAATTAGATTATGGGCTTTTTTCCGCTTCGATCCAATCGAAGACCGAAAGGGCTGTGATTGTCTTTTTGTGTGTGAAACGACGGCGTTTAGACTTCAGACTGCCCGTATAATGTAGAGATTTTGGGATATTCCTCCTTGGTGGTTTCTTTACATATTGGCTATTGCTTTGTCTTTATTGACCGTTTATTAGGCATTAACTAAATTGAATACAAAGTTTCACCTAATAAACATATTTCTTTGACTGCTAATATCACCACATAATATAAAAAATTTTGAAAAAGTGTGCATCAAGATTCAAAGCAATGACCAAAACCCAATAAAATCATTGGGCCTTGGACTGGAAGGAACTTAAGTTTGGTGGTCTCCATTGCTTTAAGAGATTATATTTGAAATAATCTGAAATGACTTTGAGAAATCTCGGTAAATGCTTTGTTTTGACCTCCATTTCGATATAGAAATGGTCCGGGGTTGAACTGTTGAAGTTTTGAAGACCCGAGCAGATGGCAAATATAAACTCTCTTCACAAGCTGTAACTATCTCATCAGTCAATATAAATAGTGTTACACTTACATACAAAATACATCGGCTCCATGGCCTTTCTTGTGCAATGCATAAAGCTTTGACCAACCCCGCGTGAACAGATAATAAACAATATTAGGAAAATGAATTGGTGAGGGGCCGCGAGGTAAAAACTGTAAACGGCCAAAAACCCTAAAAAATTTTGCAAAAGGAAACTGAAAAATCATAGGCATTGTTATGATGGGGACAATACATTTTGCAAACCTAAAGAGGAGGTCTTCCTATGTAATCTTACTTTCAACTGTCTCATCTTTGCCTCCACCCTTGCTGTGAACCCAATCTTGGTTTCTTGCCTTGCCTTCGATCTTTCCCTCGTCCACATGTGTCGATCCTCAACATCTTTCTTGTAGTACTTGATTTCTTGAATAACATGATGATCCATGGGGTTGAAACATCTTTGATAGGCTACGTAGGTGAAGTAAAGGAGATTACAAACAACAGTTACCACTATGGTGGCTAACCAAAACATCGGTGCAGGAGCTAGGGCTTCAACAAGAATATGGTGCGCATACCCAGATGTAGAGGGAGACGTCATTCCGAAAAGTAAGAGAAACACATACCAAGCTGCAATGCTGCCCCAGATAAACAAGTGTTGGATCCATGTGAAGTGGCTTATTGTGAGAGCAATCTGAACGTTGACAACCCAGATGATGGAAGTGAACATTGTAGCACCCACGACAGCCATATCAGCAGTCTGGCCCCCAGCACGAAAAGCTTGGTCGTGGAAAATGGCCATAATGAGGGTGAAAATGATGATAGAGGAATAGATTCCATTGCCAATCCAACCAAATATTCTGTACCAATCGAAAAACAAATTTCTCGGCCCTTGCTGATACAGAGCAGGAAACTGTAGAAGATATAAAACTGTTACAATCTAGCCAAGAGAGACATGGATAAAATACTTGAAATGGGGTTCATCAGCAGGACGTACCTGTAAGCAGATCTCAGAGGAAACATCTTGCTCGAAAACCCCAAGTGAAATGACAGGCAATGCAGTAAGAACAACATTAAAGGACAGCATATACCAGTCATTATAAACAGATTGCCCAGAAAAACTCGCAAATGCCTCAAAGTAGAAGAGGGTGAGACCGAATGCAATATTTTTGTAGAAAAAGTAGCAAATCTGATTGCAAAACATCATGGTTAGAAAAATGAATTAGAGATAAAGAAGATGCATGCAACGTATACAGAAATATAAAATGCATGAAAATGAAACCTTAAGTTGGGAAATCCTTGATTATTACCATCTGAGCAATCCTCTTGTAGCACCAGTGTCCATGGACTACCAGAAGTCTTTCCAAAAATCGAAACTGGGCAATAGAGAAGTCACTAGCCATCACAGCCTACAAAATGTTGCAAATTCAGCAATTTTCAGACTACAGTCCAAAATAAATGTCAAAAGAAAAAACCTAGATGCACTTTCTTGTATCATGTCATCACAAGACAATCTAGAAAATAATTATGAACTTCAGACATTATGTCCAAGAAATTCAAACATCAGTGACGTCATCAATTAATATTCAAAGTACACTGATTTCTGACATTTCTGCAGCTCCTGAAATTTGGATGCTGCTATGATACTTGAAAAACAAAGTTTAGAATTATAAAGAAGAGAGGGAGAGAGAGAGAGAGAGAGAGAGAGAGAGAGAGAATCGAAGAAAGAACCTTATTACCGTTTCTAAGAATCATTAAAAAAAAAAAAACCAGTTAGATCGGGTGCCTACCTGCATACCTTCCACCCCACTGATGCCAATACCAATGTCGGCTTCTTGAATCATTCCAACATCATTTGCACCATCACCAATTGCCAAGGTGGTTTTACCAGTGCCTTCTTTCACTAACCTTGTTACCTGGTGCCAAAAGTTTAACAAATGAAAACAAGACCTAGCAAGACTGCAGAATAATATCTTGTGCGTTGCCTGAATACAAGAGAAGCTAATAACTAAAAGCAGTAAAAGGCAATTTTGGAAGAGTGAAGTAACTGAAGAGAAACAGTACCAGTGCCTTCTGCTTGGGAGACACACGACAGCATATGACGGATGCACACTCAACAGCTAACCCCAAGAAATGATGCTTCATATCATCCTCCAAAGCATAGGCCAGTGTTTTTCCCTCAATTATTAATGCATATGCTGCATGTGGATCTCTCTCTAGCTTGATCATCTGTGAAGCATTGGTGATTTGCATCAAAATGTTGTCTTTCACAGCCTGTTTAGAAATGAAACACAGCAAAGACTAACATCAAGTAGAATCAATTTGCTGAAAAATGAAAATGATATACTTTTTTCTAAAAATTATACATATAGAATTACCTCTTTGGCAGCTTTTCCTACTGAATCTGAGTTCAATGCTGTTATAAATATCTGCTTCATGCCTTGTCGAAGCAAACTGCATGCAAATCTGCATCACGCCAGAAAATATTTCATTATATTCGTTTCATTTCCAGAAAGATGCCTTGTTTCAGGTAACAGATTCTAATAAAATGTACTATAGAATAGGAAGAGCCTGATAGTTTTAACTTAAGAAACAAACCCTATGTTGATTGCAGTTTCCATCTTATCTCCAGTCAAGACCCAGAGCTTGAGACCAGCTTGTGCAAGTTTATCTATGCACTGGGGCACCTAAAGAAATTATGGATAACATTAGGTTGAAACTGATCAAAAGGAGAATATACTGATCATAGCTCTAGGGCAAAGATAGAATATACCCCCTTCTGCAATTTGTCCTCCACAGCAGTAGCACCAACAAGGATCAAGTCTTTCTCCATCATATCCGACACATGCTCAAGCGTTGCCTCTCTGTCAGCCCCAATAGAAGATTTGGCCTTTTGAAACTCACTGTTCCAAGCAGAATACTCAGATTCTTCAAGCTGTTTGTAAGCAAGTGCCAATGTACGCAATCCAGCTTCTCCATATTCATTCAAATGCTTTGTAGTAGCTTCTTCATACATTCTTCCATTCTTTGATAGCCGGTCAAAAATGATGCTGCACATTCCAAGCAAAGGAATCATGCATGGTTACAAAAGCAGGGTTGCTTAAGTCATCAAACAGTATAGCTAACAGTAGACCATCTGCGCGCCCACCAAAAGTCAATGAAACAATTTGAACAACACAAACAGCAAATATAAGCTAACTGAAGATTCTATACATGTTATCATATCAATGGTCCAGGCCTCTAACTGGAAGTCAAAAAGTTAAAAAGTAACAGCGAGGCTAACCTGTCGGCACCTTTGCATAAGAGAAGTATCTGCCCATCCTCATCCCTAACAATCACACTCATTCGCTTTCTTTTGCTAGTAAAATCCAATAGATTGAGAATTTTGAACTCTCTGCAAAATTTCCAAAAGACAAATTAGTTAGGCACCCAGAATTTGAGGGAAATTAGCAGTGGAAAAAAGTTCATACATGGAAAATCCATTCATATCCTCACCTTTCAACCGGTTGTCCTTTAGAAGGATATCTTTCACGGATAAACACACTAGATTGAGTTCTTCTATAAAATTCAAAACCAAATTCCCTGGCAGCAACAAGAAAAGCCCCTTCATCAGGTGACTCTGCTTCATATGTCAAATTGCCAGTCTCTTCATTCAGCTCAGGAATAGCAGTGTGACAAATTGCTAAAATTCGGAAAAACAACAACAAGGTATCTACATTAGGTTCTTTCAACCAGTTTCCATCCATAAGCCGGCTATCCTCAAAGTTAAAACCCTTTATGGGCCGCTTAAAATCTTTTACATCACTAGAAGTGATGACAGGCTCCAATTCGATTTCTGATCCACTATTTTTATGTTTTGCATTGGCAATCTCTCTATTCTGCTCCTCAAGGTCGATAGCCATCTGTTTTGCTGCAGCAAGTTCAACTTCACTAGGGCTCACACCATATGCGGTTCCTGCAATGGAACACTTCAAAAAGTCCATCTGATTGCAGGTCAAAGTGCCTGTTTTATCAGAGAGGATAGTATCTACTTGGCCCAACTCCTCGTTCAGATTTGATGTTCGCGCTTGTGCAGGAATCCCACTATCATCATCATACATACTTATGTCTTGGTTAATGAAGATCGCTTGCAAAAACTTCACAATCTCAATTGAAACATAAAGCGATATAGGAATCAAATATCCATAAAGAATGAGAGCAGTAACCAGATGGGCCAGCCCGGGCACGAGGGGCTTTACAGGATTAAAGTACACATCAGTTTCCTTGGGTTTTAAGTACCACCAGTCTGGCGTTTGGTAATTTATCTTCACAGCAAAGCCTATTGAGCTGATTAATGATATTAGCACAAGAATAGCAAAAAGGATGAATATTATCTTATCCATTTTTTTCTCGATTCTGCTCCTTTTTGAAGGAGAAGTTGTTGCATTCTGCATGACTTTGCTATCATGACCAGTGAATATCACAGAGCCATAGACATAAGCAGTATTCCTGAGCTTAGAATCTCTGAGAAGGATCTGACTAGGATCAATTGCATAAACCTCACGATCGTACTCGATATTGCCCGCAAAAGTGTAAAGACTCGGGTTGGGATTTTCACACTTTATTGTTCCTGTGAATTCCTTGAAAACCTCTTCTTCATTTAAAGGTGAAGTTGCCTCCATTGCTCTTTTCACCTTCAAATTTGTCTCACCATCTAAGTTCATAGTCTCCACATAACAAATTCCATCCTCATAACTTGATGACAAGAAAAGTAAATCAGCTGGAAAAAATTGATCCTTCTCTACTTTCACTATATCTCCAACCTGAATCTTCTCCCATGGCTTGTAACTAAAAACACCATTCCCAACATGAACACTTACTTTCCGAGCGTTGACCTCTTTGTCCTGCATAAATCTACGCCAATCTTCTAAAGCTTCCTTTGCCATGCTTACCCCTACAACAATTGCCAAGGGAAGAAGCATACTTACAGGAGAGAATGGCGACAGTGGTGTCACTGAAAGAAGCGCGGCAATAAGGAAGTAAATATTGGCAACTCGATTGAATTGCTCAAAGAGTGCTTTGGGAAAAAAAGAGAAAAAATTGTACTTTGTGGTTGATATATAATTGGTGCAATACTTTAAGGGTCTTTTCTTGTGCATATGAGGTTGATTGCAATATATAACTCTGGGGCACCCCTGTACTGATCCCTCGATTTCATTGACATGTGGCCTGAGGCAAGCAAACGTATAGAGCTGGCTCCTTCTGAGTTTTGCCCTAATCCTGCCTCTTGTCATGACTTAAAATTTAACCTCAAAAGGAGTTATCTTAGGCACACAACCATCAAATAAGAACCCCCAACCTTGCCTTCGGCCTTATATTAATGGTGCCCAGCAAGGACAATTTCTTCCTTTAAGACCTAACTACACAGGACCATAATGAAAGAGATCAATACATATAACAAATTGCAACATTTAATGAAATCAGATTAAAGGTCAAATAGCTGCATTGATAAAACATTATATCATGCAAAGCCAACATCATAAAGACAAAAATCAAGCTCATGCATTAAGAAGCACCAACATCCCATTTTAAGGGAAGACATTGATATCTTTATTGAATAATTCCACGTGCTCAGATTTCTATATTCTGTACTGTGTTTAAAAAAGAGGAAAAAAAAAGTAGAAAATTACAACAAAATTAACCAAAAAAGAAAAATAAATTCGACACATTCAATTATAACCAAAACTTTGAATACAAGACAAAATTCAAAATTTAGAGCTCAAATCACAAACCCAGTTTCATATCCTTCAAACATCCAATGCAATCCACAAAACCAGAGGAAAAAAAAAAAAAACACGAGACTGACACAATGCCAGCTAAAAAAAAAATGAAAGAATAAATCTCTTCATTCATTACAACTCCAGATTCCTCAAACTACAAATACCCACCAATTCAAAAAGACAAAACACAACAAAACCAACCCAAAAAAAATTAATACAAATGAGTTTTTTTTAAGATGGTACCTGCAATCAGGAGGCTGGTTCATCCTCAAAACAAAAGATTAAAGACACCCATTATACCAAAACTCTCAAAAGGAGAGATGGTGTGTTTGCAGATCAAGAAAAGGTCTCAAGTTTGAACGAAACGTATTTTCTTTTTCTTTTTTCAAATTGTTTTTCTTTTTCTTTTAGTCTTGAAGGAAGAGAGAAGAGAGAGAAGGCAGAGGGGTTTTGGACCCCTTCCTCTCTCCTACTGGAAAAACAAAACCAATACCAGGAATTTCCGGGGGTCCTTCTCTTCATTTATTTATTATTTTTTTTATTTTTACACTTATTTTTCTCGATGGATTTTTTTTTCACTTAATTAATTACCTGGAATATGAGAAACTAAATTAAATATTAATTTTGTTTAACTTTTTTGTTTTCGTTTTTAGGAGGAAGTAAGAACCGACGTGAATTAAAATAATAATAATAATAAATAACTACGTGGCAAGCTCTTCAAATCTTAACTCAAATTTACCAGCTCCTGTTCTGTCTCTTTTTCACTTTTACCAAAAATAAGATCATATTTGGATGCTTGAGATTTTGACAAGTGTACTCACACAACAGAAGTAGTTTTTTTTTTTTTTTGAAGAGAAGTAGTTAGTGTCATTCTTTAAAGATTTTACTTAGGATTTTTTTTTCCTGAAAATGATTTTACTTGGATTCTAAATCCCTGTTCCCCTCTTGATTCTTTATGTATGATTGGCTTGCAATAATTATTTATGAAAACAATTCTTCTCTGCCCAAGTAAAATTCATTTAAAATTATCCCTTTTTTTTTTTAATAGGGGGTCATATATTGATATCAGATTTATGAAAGATATTATTTATCTCAAAGATTTAAGTTAATAGGTAAATGTTCTCTGCTTTCTTATGAATTATGGAAGATTTGATTTAAAATATCCCGTGGGTCTAGAGAGATCAAGCCAGGGTAGGTGCCAAAGAAACAACCCCCTCTTATAATGCGAAATAAATCTAAGAGTAATAATATAGCCATAAATTTTTGGACAAATTTATTTTGTACAAATTGAGGTGGCATGATTTAATTGGTTGAATTAAATATCACTTGTTCCACATAATTTGTTTTCATTATTTTATATTTTCTTTCAACCAATGAATTAATGTCAAATCAGTTTGTATAAATTTAATTTGTATAAGAGTTTGTGGTTGTATCATCATTCCAAATTTCATTCTAAAATCTATTGGATCCCGCGAGATCAAAACAATACTGAGTTGAAAATCAAACACAAAACCTTTGCTTAATTTGATACCACGTTAAGAATTTTACTTGATTTAAAGGTAAAAAGATTTTGAATAATAAAAGCTATTCTCAAATCCATTAGTAAGAATACGCAAAATAATCCCCTATCTATTTGAACATATTGCGACAAGCAGGATTAAATTTATGGTATTTTGACCAGTAAACGCTACACCTGGTAGATAATAGAGATATGCGGATCCATTTCCAGAATATATCTGCCCAGACAGAGCATGTTTTGATGGCCAAATTTCGGCACAAGAAATAATATATTTGGGTAAGTCATATGGTTAGAAATGTAATCAAATCGGACGGTTGTGATAGCACTGATGATTTAAAAATCAGGCCGACCTGGGTCCCAAGTTGAGGCCTCCCACTCACCACCAGATGGATTAATTTGAGCACAGCTATTTTTAATTTTTAATCAAAGATTCAATCTTCATATCATACCTGCGTCTTTGACTTTTATTAAATAATTTTCACCTTTTTTTTTTTTAATTTTTATACAGTTGGCAAATTACCAGCATTGCTTGAGGACGTGAGGTTTGCGGACGGCAAAAATTTCTCTCTCATTGATTTCTTGTAGCGCAAATTTCTGTCCCAATATTGAAGGCATGGGTTCTATCAATTAAAGGAGAATTTCTTATTTTTAATCAAATTATTCAGGATTAAGAACCAATATATAATTTTAACAAAAAAAAAAAAGGTTTCGTTAATATCAAATGATATCGAGATGATTCGTAATATTTCGATTACGTGAGAATTCGTTATTTGAAAAGAAAAAAAAAAATTATTCTTTCTTAATTGATCAATCTTTGTAATTGACGAAAGTCAAGAGGATCAAATGATCTCCTCATAATAATAATAATAATTAATTATTATCTTAAATATCTACGTTATAAAATATTGAGCTACAAAATATTCGACTAGCGACACGCCCAATAATGATTCAAATTTAAAATTGTAGTTAAGTTCATGGGTGCACACCATGACCATCACGTCTTGTACCAAAATCAAATATTAAAACTATATATTATAAACTAAATAAAACATTTATTGTTGCATGCTTACAAGTTCTTGTAATTGCTTAGTGGGTTGGCGGTTTCTTTCAGGAGACCAAATCAATTATTGGTTTATATAGAATTTGGATAAGATGGGGACTTAAAGTTAAGGGAAAAGGTTGGCAGTCAATAATTAATTAATTAATTTTTTTTTCATTTGATTGAGATGCCCAATGTTGTTCATCAATTTCACTATTCTCTAATTTGTCTCTATTAAATTTTATGTAGCATGTACTGCAACGACTTAATATTTGCATTTTTTTTTTTATTGTTAGAAATTTTGATGAATAACTCTTGACGCATCAAATGTTTTTAGGTAAACATATTTTTGTGAATCACTAGCCAATTAAGCAGTAGTTATCGGGGTTCGGGTTGTTTCATGATGCTTTTGGGGATTAATAATTCCTTTTGTATTGAGATTTTTGTGATTATCGTGTCTATTGGGGTCCGATGGCTACAAAGTGACTCTACAATGATTCTTTCATGTTTTCCAAGCGAGAAAGCACATAGGATAGAGACAATACAATTAATTATTGCTTATTTACTTTTTTTTTTTAAATAAATAAATAAACACACAGCACAACATTATTTATTAGTTGTATAACTGACGTGATATCTCTGATGTATTTAAAAATTTATTCTTAAAAGCGCTTCATTTTCAGTCTTCTTAAATTTTGTTCGGTAACAACTTTATGAATAAAGTTTATTTAAGCAGAGTTTTTATCCAAAAAATTTTAATTAATTAGTTGTTAATGATAACTTTTATTAAAAATTATAAAATTAATTTAATAGATTTTTTTTTGAAGTTGTATTGTAAAAAGAATGAAATCAAATTATCAAATAAGTAAAAAATATTTTATATATTTTAACATTTCAACGTCTACTTCCAAAATTCAAAAGTTAAGTTTTACTAATAGACTCAAAATAACTTATTTAACCTTCAAAAATTCTACTAAAAATAAAGTTTAACAATAATTTATGAGATCAAATAAGTATTTATGATTTAACAAAAATTTATGAGATTAAATAAGTATTTATGATTATCAAACAAGTCATAATAAAAAGCCAGTTAGTGTGAGCCTGCTGGATGATTGAATTATCTAACACTTAGAAGACAAGCAATGCATTTTTAAGCCGCATTTTGTCAACTTGCATGGACACGTTGTTCGTTGTGGAAATTCATGCATAGTTACCGCCATGATCGTAGGCTCTGAATTTGAACGCGATCCTATGTAATGAAAGATAAAAGAAAAGGCATTGGAAGCTCCTTTATATAATTTATTTTTAATGTTCTCAATGGTTTTTTTAACACTTGAAACATAAATATAGCTATTAAGCTAAATAAAATTTGTTTAGCGACACCAGAATTTTTGGTCCGGGGCATTATGTAATAATGGTATTTTAAAGATTATATTTGGGAAAAGGTGTACGGACTATTGTCTAATGAATCTTGAGCAACATAGGCCAAAATAAATAAGCATGATTTGAAGATCTAATTTGTACAAAAACCACAATCTCTCTTTTCTATCATATAATTTAAAAATTTCTCTAGGTCGGCCTAAAAAGCCTGTCATCGTTATTCTTAGGGTTATTTGTGTTTTTTTTTTTTAATATTTAAAAGTAATTTTAAAAAGTTAAAGGTTAGTTCTAGTATTTGTTAGATTTTTTTTTTTAAATCACCTTAACTTACAATAATTTTGAAAAGTTGGATGGTGTAGTTTTTTAAATTTTAATTTTGAGAATCAGTTTTATACTTAATATAATTTTACATATATCTCCATTATATTATAAAATTACACAATTATCCTTATTCAATTGGAAAATAAAATAAAAAATTTAAAGAGATCATCATCATCATCAATAATATTGAGATAACAAAATAAAAAATAAAATTAATAAAATAAAAATATTTATTTTATTTAACAATTACTATATACACAACAAAAATATTAAGAGTGTGTGTGTGAATAAATTTATTTAACATTACAGCCATCTCAATCATTTGTATTCTTATAACAGTTTAATAGTGGGATTTATAAAACACATATGATTACTTTTAAAACTCACAGTATTAAAAAAAATTAAATATTTAAATAATTCTCTTCGTAACTAATTATTTATACAACATAGTTAATAATAATTAGTTTAAAAACAAAAGCATTACCAAATTAGCTCTTAAGATTTACTATATTGATGATTTTCTGACTGTTTATTTGATAGAACATGGGTGTCTTATTATTATTATTTTGAGGTTAAAGAAAAGGTAAATAATATGTGAGCTATAATCGAGGGCAGGACAATATTAAAGATTAGAGATTTATTTAAAAAAAATATATAGGGTTTTAATTGAAATTTATTCTATTTATATAGTACATAAAGTTGCATATTAGCGTTTTAGATTTATAACTTTCGTATTATGACCCATTTAATTTTGTTGTTTCTTAATTGTCGCTCCCATCAAATCAAAACCTTAATTCTACCACTGCTTCTATAAAAGTTCAATTTCGAAAAGTATGAACAATTTTAGACAAATTAATTTTACTTTCACAACAAATTATATAAACCAAATTTAAACCGGAGGAGAGGGAAATTCAAATGGGGATTTTTAAAATTATTTATTTTGCCCCAACGTCTTGCGGGACAGGCCAATCAGCAATGTGACAGTACTCCTAAGTAGTGGTGGACCACTGTTTTCAGATCCACCAGGAATCTTCTGATTCAAGTAACGCGTCTTATGGACCGTCAGATTTGTTGACCTTTTTTTTATCATGGCTTTCCACTTTGTCTTTAAGACTTTGACGTTCGAGAGTGTCTGCGAGGCTTGATTCTGTACGTGCGACCGTATGCGGCTCCAAGGATTATACCGAAAAACTTTTTATTTTTTTGATAATAAAAAGTATTTAAAAAAAAAAACTCATTTTGTTAAAATATATTGCACGAATGTTTAAATAAAAAATGTGATTAGGTGTTTTGAAGAGTGTTTATTTTGCATATTTGTGAACTTTTTTTTTATATAAAATTGAATGAAATTCTATCTCAAACTAACAATGCAGTACATATCAAATTAAAAATGGATAGAATTTTTTTTTTTGTTTGATTACATAAGACTATTGCTCAAACTATAACTCATATTACATGAAACTATAACTAATATTTATAAATCAGAGTATTATTGAGACTAGACATCAATTCTTATGAAACATTATCAAGATTTTTAACACTCTCTAATATTCGAAGGATGTCTACTCCAATCACACATGGATAAGGGAGAAGACTTCATTTTCTCAATTATTAATTGAGGAAAGAATTACTCCCATAATATGTTTGTGATGGTTCAAACTATTACCCTCTCATTTGAGGTAAACATTTCACTCTTTGTACGAAGAATTACTAATGATAACCATTTCCTTCATATTTCAATTCTTTTAAATCCAACGCATTTATCTTTTAACATTTACTTATACAAAGAGGTATGTGTATGTATGGCCCGACTCTAAGGGTATTGAATCTCATAACTAAGTCAATAAATTAATTTGACCACACCCATACTATGAGATATAATATCCTAATTAAAAATGCTACGTAATACAAAAGGGAAATATGTCTCTGTAGGACATCCATTTTATGAAAATTTTGCTGGGTTAAATAGCCCACAGGCCCCAAACAGCATAGCTATCCCCAAACAGTGGGGGACCAAACAAATGATGAGCTGCATGCTCATTTCAGTGCTAGCTCTAAACGTCGTCTAGATCTTGATGCTTATTGTATGATTAGTAGAAAACATACAAATAAACAAAGAATCAAAAAGAATGCTCCCTCAAATTTCTCTCTGTGCCCCACACAGATTGTCTGTCATTTGAGAAGTGTTCTTGTCAAGTGCTCTCTTGCTGTTGCCAGTGCCTGAGATAAAGTCTGCAACTCCAAAAAGAACACAGATGAGTGGCCCAATTTCTAGGATTTGATTAAGTTAAACACTTAAAGTTGTATAAAGCAAAAATCTCGTACTGAAGCTATCCCAAATTATTGAGTGATAAAGAGAATGTTAAAATGTCGGTGTTAGTGGGGTTAGTGCTGTTGGCTTGTGTGGCCTACCCCAATGGATAGAATCGGATCTTACTTTATGCAAAAGCAATAGGGTTGATTCATTAATATATTTTGCTTGTAGCCGAAGCAAATAGTGCATAAAGATGGATAAATGCATCACCTGCTCAGCCAAAGGGGCCCCTCCATCCATGCTATGGATTGCTACCTTTCCTGCTATCACACTGGGATCTGTTTCAAGTATTGTCCTGCAGTGCACCAAAGTGAAGTACGTGGATAAATAATGGGCTTGTGTGACATAAAAGACGGGAAAACGAGCACGAATATGATGCCGCAATGGAGATGCTAAACCCAAAAGTTTAAGCTGTTAGGTTGTGGGAAATAAATACCCTTGATCCACAATCTCATCGAGGCATAGGAAAATGAGATCCAGGTTCTCAAGAGCCTCTCTTTTGTCCACATTGTTCCTGCATTGTATTGAAAGCAAATGATAAATGGCTGAATTGAAGAAAGTAGCAGCAAGCAGAATCAGAAATAAAATACCTGAGTAGAAGTGTGACTGCATCGAAGAAGCCTTGAAGAACAGCAGCTAAGAGGAGTTCATTTTCATGATCACCTCCTGTAACAAAGAAGTGCAGGTCCTGAACAAACTTATAGACAACGATGTTGTCCTGGAACATAACAATTTCAGCTGCATATGATCATAAGCAAGTCTTGAGTTATCGTCTTGACAGCTAATTTTGAATGCGCAACGGATAAAGTGTGGTAAACATATACTTTTGCTTGATAGCTAGTGATTATATTCCACGATAGATGTGAAATAAATGCCACGATACCTTGATATGAAACGGGTCAGTAACGGAAGCATACCTTCCATTCGGGCATTTGTCCTCAAGGTCTTTGTGAACAAAGCTTTTTCGAAAGCTAATTTTGAATTGTTTGTTGGCCACTCATCAGAGAAATACTTGACTGCTACACGCTTCCCTTCAGAATCTAGAAGAAGAATGTTTTTCACCGAAGGGCAGCAATCCTATAAAACATTACAAACAACCGTTATATTAGAATGCTACGAGCATTCAACTCTGTCATTTTGTCAGCCCTTGAAAAGCTTGAGAGCCAACAACCAAGCGTGGATTATGCTTTTGAATTCATGCAAAGGTACTTCACACAACACGTATGATCAACAACACGCTTAGTTGAATTTCTAAAACATGATATTCATACTTTATCTCAGCAAATACACCCAAAAAAAAAAAGAAAAAATCAGATTTTTTTCCCCTTTTGTTTTTTTTTTTTAAAAAAAAAAGAAGAAGAAAATGTAGTTTGTGTTTTAATTCAGATTAATAACATCCCTCACATTTCAATGTTTTATTTATTTCCCCTGCATTTTCTCATCAAGAAAACAGAGGAAATAAAACAGAGTATCTATGAACAGAGTAAACAGATCAGGCACATTTAGATCAAATCTCAACAACGCAACGACAGATATAGAGTAATAACTTTTAACCCACGTTTGGTTGTGAAGAAAATGTAATCCAGAATATTTCGTTTCATTTTTATCGGAGAAAGATCAATGAAATTTTTAAATTTAATGAAATTTTTAAATTTTTATCCTTTTTCCTACAAATTCTCTGCAACCAAAGAGAGCATATAAAAACAGAGAATCTTTATAGCAGATTACATGCATCATAGATATAATTGTTAGATTAAAAAGATCAAGAAAGAATTTAATGCTGCTGAATAATGGAATATGAGTGATTTTCGGTTATAGAGATGAGAATAAAAGAGAGACTTACATCGGATGCTAAGATGTGAGCCATTTTTATGGAATTATGATCGAGCGAGTGAGAAGAGTTTGTTGTTGTTGTTGTTGAAGGAATTTATAAGTTCATGTATAAAAGGGCTTTTTGGTCACAAACAAAAAAAAAATTTCCACGAGCGTTTTTTTATCAATAAATCCTTTTCATTCTACCATTGGTCATGTTTGTTGTGATTGGAACTTGAACAAAAATAAATAAAAATTCCTTTACCATTTTTGTGTAAATTCACTCACTCTTTAAGTGATTATGAACCACCCATTGAGTTGCTTGTAATTAAGAGAGGTTATTTGAGTCTCTCATATTAAATAAAGAATACTGGCACTCACTCGAAAGTTGAAACTTGTAAGTTTATGGTTATAAATTGCAAAACGACTTGCCTCCAATTACTGCCAATTGACTCTATGAACTTATACCCCAATGGCATTCCTAGGAAAGGAAAAGAGAAAAAAGCCAAACACACTCCTTTTGTTGGCAAGAAATAAAATTCCTAGCTACTACAATAACTATTTCACTAGTCTCAACCAACATTTTCAATTAGCCATGGCAATCTGAGCTTTTGTACAAATACAATAATACTGAGATGACAAAAAGAGAGAAATGGGAAGAATCTCTGTTGTCCTGGTGGTGGGTTGACTCATTCATTCATGGGGTGTAAACAGAAGGGCCACACTTGCATTTCCAACCCTCAGGCTCATAATTTGCGTACTGAATACCCAACTGGCCGTGCTGCTTGCTGGTTGTGGGCACTTGCACGGCTTCACAAGGAATGCATCCATAACACTTGTTCTTACAGCTTGGCGGAGTTGATCCTATTTTGCTATCGAAATTGTAGCCCTTCAAAGAGAACAAAACAAAAATTGGTTTTTGTCAAAACATTTGTTAATGACAGACACAGGAGAAGAAAAGAGAAGAGAGAAAGACACAGAGACACCTCTTTTGAGCTCGAATTTGGGTCTATGGTGACTGGTAAAGCCTGTGGCCTGTGGCCTGTAAGTCAAAAAGCAATGAAGTTATGTTAGTAACGGGTTTCTTCACAAGCTAAAGCCGAAGAAGATTTTTTCATGGGGGAAAAAGAGGGCGTGGTTGTGATACTTTTTAAGTTTAAATGGAAGCTTAAGAAAGAAATCATGTAAAAGTAATTAAGTTTTGATATGAAAATGGCTATTTTTTGGTCTGAAGAGAACCTAATACACATAAATCATTGCCCAACAAAAAAGAAAAGAAAAGTGGAGTTTCAGCATATATAAGCTAATTACCAGGTGGATGAACACCAACACCAAGAGCATTATTTGGTGCAAAATGCCTGCTTGTTGCAGAAACCCAACTCACAATTTGAATGGCTAGTAATAACAAAAGGCAGCATAACCTTCTTTCCATTTCTTCAAGACTTCAAGTGATGATGATTATAACAGTGAACTAATGATGATGGCAGAGAGAAAAACAGCGAGAGAGATATTAAAGTCTAAAAAGCACACAAACTTTGATAGCTGAATGAGGCCATGCATGATTGCTCAAATATATAACCAGGGAAATGAAAAAGATAAGACAATCAAACTCCCATTTCCCCAGAAACTCTAAAAGTTTCTTGGATTTCTCCTAAGCCTCCCTTTAACATTCAGTGGAATGGAGATGTGGTTGCTTCACAAGCAAAGTCATAAGTTAGAAACAACAGGAGGTTTCCTTCTCATTTGACAACTCAGCTTGAAAATACCTAATGGTAATCTGCAGCTTTTATCTTGGTCTTTTCTTTTAGTACAAGCCACTTTCTCTTTTTCTTACTCAAACCAATCTGATATACTAGCTGTCCAACTCCATTCCATAAGGCTAGAATAACAGCTCCCTTTTTTGGGGACTGCCAAAAAAGAAAAGAAAAGGGAAAAGAAAACCTGCATGACCATATAAAGATCAGAAGAAATCTCGCCTAGACTGCAGTGCCTTTTTCTTTTTCTCTCAAGACTTTTTTATTTCTATGAAAGGAAAAAGCATCCATTGCTGCAGACTATTTAAAAGGAGAATAAATGCATCAGTATCTGAGACAATCAGCAACGCAGAAGGTTTTAAAAATTTTAATCCGTTAGTAAACTTAGTACGGTACTACTTGAGTCAACTTCGCAGCTGTACAGGCTGGTAGGTCGGGGGCACCAAGGACTTTGGTGAACTCGATCAAATCTGAGCCATCCACTTAACATCAGCCATGATGTAATTAAGAATCATGGCGGCCCAGATTGCCTTTCGGGCATCTGCAGATGTGCCCATTTACTGAGCAGTAGATCCCAATACACTCTATCACGATGTCATTTTACGTCATTTTTTTTTATTACATCACTCATTACACCAGACCAGCTGGTCTTGGTTTGATAAAAAACAGAGAAAACAACAAAAGCAAAGCATGTAGGACAAGAAAATGAGAAGCTGTTATTTACCCTAATATCATCCTATAACCATGCAATTTTTAGGTGTGAGCTATGAAAGCAAAACTGGAAAGCAAAGATTTAAAAAAGGAAACACCGATATAACCATTCAATTGCCTTCCTCTTGGGTCTTGGCAGCTAGATTCGGGCATTGTTATGATAGACAGTTTTGGTACTTGTTTGTGAGGCATAATTTCCACAATCAGGTGCTTTGGCGTCACCAAGATGACAACTTTCTTTCAGAGGAGGAAAAAGGAAAAAAAGGGAGAAAATAAGTCGATAATCAAGAAAGGATGAAATGGGAAGCATCAAAGTCAGTGGGATGCAACAACTGCACCTACATCTTCATCTTTCTCATTATCTTATTTTGTTTTTGAATATATGGTGACTTGATGTTTGATTTTCTGCTGGAAATTACACATTGACATCTGTGCCTAGTTAAGTGATTAGATCATTCAATATACTGTACAATCCCAGTCACTCAGTCAGTGCTCTCTACTCTCTACTCTCTAGTCTCTAGCAGCCTACCAAGGTCAAAAAGAGTGGGAGTCAAGTAGTCAATAGGTCATTTCAAGTCTATTACAGTAGTACAGGACAGGTTATGCTCTTAAACATTATGGCCGTTGCAAAACTCTTATCAAGCACCACTTTGTCCATGCAAAATTGGATAGCTCTGGTGTATTTTTCAAACAATAGATTCATAATTGCCACAATACAGCAATATAATTTAGTATGGTCTCAATATAGTCTGAATATAGCATATAATTCAGCATAAAAAGCAAATATGTTGCTTAAAGAATTGATTCTAAGCTTAAATTGAAATGCAGATGCATCTCATATGAAGCAATTTCAGTGATAATGCAACATATCACATTCTATCCTGTGAATGGTAAAATTTATACCAAATACATATCAAGGTAAAATTAGTGAAGAATACAAGAGATTTATCCTACACCAAACTCATTAGGTTCAAAGTTTCTCTCACGAGCAGCAGCACTCAAAGCACTCCATCCATGACTTACTTTGAAGACGAATCATGACTGCTGGATTCTTTCTTCTTTGGACGAACAGCTTCAACAAGGGCCTCGATCTCTTCCTTGACTCTTTCAATCACACCTGGCCCTTTCACTTCTTCTATTGGGGTGTTCTCATCAATGTCATTGCTAGTCCCATGAGTTTCTTTGGTATGGCGTGGTGATTTATCATGGTGAATAATTGCCTCAATCTCTTCCTTAGCTCTTTCCAAAATGTTTGGAGCCTTCACATCTTTTTCTTTAACAGAAAAAATAAATGAAAAAAAGAAAAACAAAACAAAAAAGCAATATAAATTACATCACCTACAAATTTAGCTTCAACTGCCACAAAAATTTTGCCAGCAAGACCCTTAAATTCTAAACCTCAACTTTTAACAGTGGTTTGACATTTTACATAAAAGAATGGAATCAAAATTGATCTACAAAACTCGTTTCTTATTAATCAAAATTGAAACTTTCAATATTCTGGCATCATACAAAGAAAACAAATTAGCATGAAATGAAAAGCACCCATTAAACATGATTGTTTATAGAGAAGATTAAAACAAATAATATCAAATTCCATGCACGATATGTCAATTTCACAGTTTTGCATTATTTATTAAAGTAAAGCAGTATTTTCAAAATAATTAAACTTATTTAATTAAATCTTATATAATTATCAAATGAAACTTGAAATCAATGACATATAGACAATATATTGTACCTGATTGAGTGGCTGAGGGTTCTGGTTTTGGTTCTGCCATTGAGCTTGCAAGAAAAATTTGTGGGTGTGATTCTGATCACTGTTCAGAATTTTCTCAAATTTTGAACTCTTTGGCGTCTTGGTTCGGCTGAGCTCTTTAACCTGATGTCACGTGCGATACGTGTGGATAAAGATGCGGAAGTTGGGCTTTCACACAAAGACCAAAGTGTCGGGCTCAACAATAAGTCCGTTTTAGTTTGGGCCGGTTCTTGTTTTTAGACCTATATTGGAAAGAGTTGGTCCTATACCACCCCGCACGTTTTTCTAATGAAAAGCCTTCACTGAAATTACCTAAACAACTAAAGTCAAATCAATTCATTTATTATTTGAATGGAAATTCAATTAAACACATAAATAAATAATTATTTTTAAAAAAATTTTACAACGATCAAATTTCATAATTTACATTTATCTTATAAATTTTAAATAAAAAAATTTTTAGAGAAAATTATTGTAGCCTAGAGTTATAGATAAAAATTATATAAAAAAAGAAAAAATAATTTAAGATTTTAGAATTTGTATGTATGTTTTATAAATAAAAATTTAAAACAGTTACTCATTTTAGGGTGAATTTTTATGTGCCAAGATAAGTAATTTTAATATATGGGCTTTTATCTTCTAAATTAAAGTAAGGGTATTTTAGGAAATAAAATTCGAGAGGTGGAATGAGCAGTTTGGGGGTGTTTAAAGGTCCAATCAATGTAAAAGTGACTTTCTGGGCTGAGGCCCGAGGTTCGTTTTCCCTCGGTAATTTTCACACAGAGTGGCTAATACGTATCAGGGGGGAGCTTTTAACATCCCTCTAGTCCTCATAACACTCATTTTTTGTTTTATTTTCTAAAATACCTCCGTTCTATTTAATTCATAAAACACAAATCCATATATTAAATTTAACTATCTTTTCATAAAATTTTACCCTAAAAAATGATTTCTTTCAAGTTTTTATTTATAAAATGTATACAAATCTTAAAATCTTAAATGATTTTCTTCTTATCATAGAGTTTTTATTTCCACAGCTCTAAACTTTAATAATTTTTTAAAAAATATTTTTAATTAAAATTTAAGTTATAAACACAAATTATGATATGGCATGTGTGTAAATAATTTGTTAAAAAATAATTTTTAAGTGGTTAATTGAATTCCCATTAAAAAGAAAAATTAATTTATTTGGTTATTTAGATGTTTTTTTATTGAAAATGGTTTTATGAAGAATTTTGAGGGGTTTCAAAAGACATGCTCTTTTTTTTTTTTTTTTTTTTCGTTTTATGAAGGTATAAAAGACCTACACTAAAGTGGCTTTTATTTTTTATCTGAAATCTGAATAGGCCTAAATTAGTCTGAATTCTGAATAGAACTGAATATCTAAATCTAAATAATATATTATTTTTTTGTCTGAATTGCTTAAAAAAAATATTAAGTTGTTTATTTTTAAACTTAAAAAAATATAAAAACTAAGGTTGCGTTTGTTTTTTTATCTTAAATCTGAATAGGTCTGAATTTAACTGAAATCTGAATAGGTCTGAATGAAAATATCTGAATGACATGTTTGTTTTTTCCTTTTCAACATCTGAACAGGAAAGTCTAAAAGTTAGTAGTTTGACATAACTATCCTTTTAAATGGTACATATATTTATTCTTCACAATTTATAGTTTTCACAAGTTGATTAGTTTAATAGCATTAAAAAATATATTTTCATTGTTGATCTTAATTTAATGTTGTAATAAAAAATATAATTATAACATCAACCTTTATTATAAAGTCAATATTGTTGCTTTAATTTTGATTAATCACAATGGACATAATTTGATTTATTCAATATTTTAATTTAGTTAATGTTACCATGTGAATAAAAATTTTAAGCAATTAAAGAAAAAAATAACTTCAAGGATAATGCAAAAAATTAGGTTTATACATAATATTAGAAATATATGAATTATTAAGGGTATTTTTGAGATTTAAAATTAAAAATTTTCATTTATATATCAGACTTCAGATAAAAGTAGACTTTTTTTACTTTTTCTATTTAGATAAAATTGTCTGATAATAAGTGATAAGTTAAAAAAACAAACAACCTATAATAAGTAGATGTCTGAAAAAAAATTAAATTCAGACTTCAGACTAAAAAACAAACAGCACCTAATATTTTTACATTAGTGCCCTTACAAATTATAAGTGTTAAATAAATAATAAACATCTCAAAAAACTTGAATAAGAAAATATATTATCATAATACATCGGCCTTCTCGTCTTGATAATCTCTCAAGCCAACAAGAACAATATCGCCGGCGGCAATCCAAATCTTTTTGTGCATCGTGCCACGGATGTGGCAGAGCCGCCTGGTGCCGTCAGTGCACATGGCCTCGCAGCAACCGTTTCCAAGCATCCGAATGACTTGGGCGTACTCTTGACCCACTTCTTTCTGTTCCAGCTCTCTCTTCTTTGCGTCCTCACCGGCCTCATCCTCATTCTTTCCTCTCTTCCCATTCTTCCCTCCCTTTCCTTTGTTCTTACTGCCAAACGAGTGGCTTATTTTCAAAAAAGTGAACAATCTAATGAACAGATTCACACATCAAAAGTTTTTTGAATCCCTTCTAGGCACCGCAATAATAACAGACCAGATACTGAGTTCAACCAGTAAATTGCTCTCAAAATATTTAAATTAGGAGCTTAATCCCTTACATAATAATGTAAGTTACATTAATCATAAAGTCACACCAAATATTTCTTAAACAATCTAACAAATTCTAAGTACCTCCAAATCTGAGAATCTGACGGCAGCATGATTGAATCATCAAATTTAAACCCCATACATATCTTCTTTTCTTTCTAACTAAAAATAATTTTTAACCATCGATAGCCTGATTAATTTGCCTTTTACCATTCTACAGTGTATGAGAAGCACTTTCTCTAAATTCATTTTTTTAACAAGTTTTTCCCAAACTCAATTACTCAAAAGGATATTTCTGGAGTGAAATCACTTGATTAGGATCATTCAATGTTCAAGAGGGATGGTCGTGATCTTATAATATCAAAGTCTGAAAGATGGTCCGATCTCCTCGGTAAACGACATCATAAAATCAAACTCCTTTCAGTTCCAAACATCTCTGTTGTTGATCACTTGCTTCTCCTCCCTCATCGATCACACTCCCATGTCCATTACTTGGAAGTACATCTTCTTCAGCTTCTTCTCAATGCTTTTGAGTTCCCTGAAATGACCCCTCAGATCTGCATTCCTGACTGAGTAGAAGAAAGGCTCTCTTATGTTTAGCAAAATTTCCAACCAAGTAACTGCCTCGACAAAGGTCATAAAAAATTCAGCAAATTTCTTAGCTGCTGGGGTTGACCTCTCGCCCACTCCCTCCCTCCCATTTTCCCACCTGTCTCTTGCCTCTTCTAAAATCCTTCTCACTGCCTTGAAAATTCCATCGATCATACCAATTACACGCTCCAGTGCAAGAAATTGCTTCCGCATTTGTCTGTTCTCTGACACCTTATCCATGAGGTCAATGAGCAACTTTGAACTTTCATTAGCAAAGTTCTGTACTTGATCATGCAAATCTTTAATAGCTTTCCATTTTCTTCTTCTACTCCAATTTTTCACATACACGCTCCACCTTCCGCCAACCATTGGAGGAATCCCACTTTTGATAAGCAAATGACAAATTCGGATTAACATCATCGCCATCGTCCCTAAAATAGCCACGTCAGTTTCATCTGCCCTTCCTGAAAAATCTAGTCTTGATTAAATCCCAAGCCATAGCCACCTCAATTACATCTGCCCTTCCAGTTCCTGAAAAACCTCTTGTAATCAAATCCCAAGCCGTACCCGCCTCTAAAACATAATCAAATTTATATTTGTGTCGCTTTCTCCCAACACCATGCACAGAAGCATCAGCTGCTTCTCTCACACTTGCCATCTATATCTTCTCTTGCTTTGACCCAGTACCATCCTCCAACTCCACTGAACTTTTTCCATATCTAATATTCAATCTTCTCACCTTCTGTTATATAGAAGCTGCATCCTCCTTCAAATCTGTTATCCGTGACTGCAAGATCGCCGAATCACCCTTTCAAAAATCATCTTTCAGCTTCTTAACTCTCTTCTTCTCAACATTAAGCAAGTTATTCCTCTGCACGTCCCCATCAGACATAAGTGCTTTCACGCTCTCGCTATTCTCTTCTCCGCACTAAGCTAGTTAATCCTTTGCACATCCACATCAGACATAATTGCTTTCACTCTCTCATAATTTGCTTTTGACTCTCGCAAATCTCTGTCCAAACACTCAAGACTTCCATGCAGATTCTTCAGGCTGTCTGGTATCTCAAAAAATGCCCTAACGGCTTCCTTTGTTGCATCATCCACTTCATCAAATGCGCCATTAGCCATCCTTAGTCTTCTTCACAAACAAACAAACAAACAATCAATCAACAGAAACAGTGTCAAAAGAAAGACACGTTCAATCGCAAACAAACTAAACGAATCAGTGAATCGGACGATGATTCACTAAGATCGAAGCAATAAATAAACACTCAATAAACAGAGCAATTTTCTTCGCATTGTCCATTTTTGTTCAATCACAATTGCCACCTCTTGCCGACAGCATTCTTAGTCAGAAATAACAAAGACTAATGCCGAATAATGCCTACTCAAAACAAGGAACAAAAATGTTGAGATAAAAAAAAAAAAGGAAGCTCTCTCAATTAAAATGAACAAGAACTAGAACTTGAAATTAGAGTTTATTCAGTTGTTTGGTTAGTGAGAAAGCGGCAGAGAAAGTTCAAGAAGAATTTGTAAAGAAAAGATTTTATTCAGCTGTTAATCGGAATTGTAATTACAAGACTATATATATATTGATTTCTAGAATCATCTACTAACTTGGATTACACGAGCTAAGCATGTAAACAACTATCTAACTAACTTGAAGAATAACAACCTTGTAACGACTTTTGCTGACTCAGCAGAATCTGTTAACAGCCAAATATCTCAGCCTCTGTTATCATTCAAATTATTCTTAACATCCCCCCTCAAGCTTAAGGTCGTGAATTGACATTAAGCTTGCTGCGAAGGTAGGCAAAATGATCAAAAGAGAGAGGCTTGGTGAGAACATCTGCAATTTGCTCCGAACTGGAAACATGACTCACAGTGAGGTGATGTTGAGCAATATGTTCTCGGATAAAATGCAGATCCAATTCAATGTGCTTAGTGCGTGAATGATATTTTGGATTGCTAGCTAGAGCTTCAGCACTTTGGTTGTCATAATACAGAACAGGAGGCTGAGGAAGAGAGACTTTGAGTTCTTGCAGCAGATATGTGAGCCAAAGAACTTCTGATGCAGCCAATGCAAGAGCCCTGTATTCAGATTCTGTGGAAGAACGTGAGACAATGTGTTGCTTTTTAGAAGACCAGGAGACCAGATTGTTGCCCAAGAAAACACAGTAGCCTCCAATGGATTTCCGATCATCAGGATCAGATCCCCAATCAGCATCAGAGAAGGCAGTCAAAGACATTGTGCCTGTGCTGAAGAATTGGATGCCAAGATGAGCTGTACACTGCAAATACCTGAGAACTCGCTTACAAGCCTGCCAATGATGGACGGTTGGAGCGGTTAAGAACTGACTAAGCTTATTGACAGTGTAAGCTATATCAGGCCTTGTAAGAAGAACATACTGAAGAGAACCGACAATACTTCTGTACAAGGAGGGGCTTTCAAATGCAGCACCAGTATCTTTACATAGCTTATCAGAGGGACTCATAGGAGTGTTACATCCTTTGCTGGCAAGCATATTTGCCTTTCTAAGGATGTCCCCAATATACTTAGTCTGAGATAAATGCAGACCTTCCAGAGAAGGAGTAATTTCAACACCAAGAAAGTAATTGAACTCCCCTAAGTCTTTTAATGCAAACTCTGAACTCAAATACTGAATAACAGATGCAATAGATGTAGAGCTAGAGCCGGTAACTAGTATGTCATCAACATATATAAGAACAACCAGAATATCCATACCAATATGTTGAATGAACAGAGATGTATCAGACTTGGAAGCTTGAAATCCCCAGCTGAGCAAAGAGGTTCTCAGCCTGTCATACCAAGCTTTTGGAGCCTGCTTCAGGCCATAAAGAGCCTTGTTGAGTTTGCAAACATATGATGGACGTGAAGAATCAAAGAATCCTTCTGGCTGATGCATAAAAACATCTTCTTGGAGTACACCATTGAGGAAGGCATTGTTAACATCCAGCTGTCGTATTTGCCAATGCTGCATTACTGCTAGGCTGAGGATTACTCGGATTGTGCAGGGCTTCACTACTGGACTGAAAGTCTCAAAGAAATCAATCCCATGTGTCTGATGATACCCTTTTGCTACCAAACGAGCTTTGTATTTTGAGATGCTACCATCTGGATTGTATTTGACTCTGTAAACCCATTTATTGCCAACAATCTTTGTAGCTGTTTCAGGAGGAACCAATGTCCAAGTATGGTTTCGTTGTAGTGCATCAAATTCTTCTTTCATAGCTAAGAACCACTTAGGATCTTGTAAGGCAGCCTTGACATTAGTGGGTTCAAGTTTCTCAGTGACTGTGAGGTAAGTTTTAGGTTTGAAAATACCAGCCTTTGCTCTAGTAATCATTGGATGTGTAGGTCTTGAGTATGGTTCAGAACAAAAGGGAAAATGGAAGGATGGTGTTGAAGAAGGATTATGTACTGGACTAGAACTTGATGTTGGAGACAAAACTGGAGCAGAGATGTTAGATGGTTCTGCATTGCTACTGTCAACAGAAGGGAACTGGTGGAAAACCGAGACTTGGTTTGATGATTCAGGTATATCAACAGCAGAAACACTGGTTGAGGATTGTTTGGGAAATAGTTCTGAGTAGGGAAAATCAGTCTCATTAAAAGTGACATGTCTAGCTATAAAGACAGTACCAGATTTGTCTAAACACTTATATCCTTTATGCAGAGGACTGTAACCAATGAAGACACACTTTTCTGAGTGAAAGTCAAGTTTATGTTGATGATAGGGCCTGAGCAAAGGGAAACAAGCACAACCAAAGACTTTAGGAAAGGTATAATCAGGCAGCTGATGATGTAGTTTCTGAAATGGAGACAAATTTTCCAGAATTGGTGTTGGCATTCTATTGATTAGAAATGATGCTGTGTGAAATGCTTCCCACCAGAAAGAGAGAGGCAAATTGGACTGAGCTAGAAGTGTCAAGCCTGTCTCTACAATGTGTCTATGTTTCCTTTCAACAACCCCATTTTGGTGATGTGTATGTGGACAGCTATATCGAAGAACAATTCCCTCTTGTTGAAGATAAGGTTTAAAGACTAAAAATTCACCCCCCATGTCTGATTGCAGGGCTTTTATAGGCAAAGAGAATTGTTTTTCCACAAGAGTTTTGAAGTTTTTGAAAGTTTCGAGAGCTTCAGATTTAAGAGTAAGAGGAAAAATCTAACAATATTTTGTAAAGTCATCCACAAAAGAGATGTAGTATCTATAGCCATACATGGAGTATTCAGGGGCTGGCCCCCATAAATCAGTGTGTAAAAGTTCAAGTGGAGAGTTGGACTTAATTGCAGTAACAGAGAAGTGAAGCTTATGCATTTTCCCACACTGACATGCATCACAAAAATCAATTGAATGTTTGGAAGTAGAGTGCAGAGGAAGACTTTTTAGTATTATTTGTAAAGCATGTTTATTTGGATGGCCAAAACGACTATGCAACAACTCTATTGACTCACTTCTTGAAGCAAGAAAATTTTCAGAACCTGGACTCAAATAAGTTTGATCAATCAACACCTGATTATTTGACTCTTGTTGAGTGCTTACAGATCTATTATGACTTAGGACTGACAGCATGGAATTTGGTCTTGAGGTATGATTTGCAGAATAAGAAAAAGATTGATCTTTTGACAGTAGCTTGTAGAGTCTATCTTTAACAATCCCTTGTGCCAGCAAAGCTCTCTTCATCTTGTCCTTGATAAAGCACATATTAGAGGAAAATTCAATGGTTATATTATTGTCTAAAAGAAGTTGAGATATGCTAATCAGATTTTTGGTGATGTTTGGCACACACAAAACATTATTTAGATTGAGATGAGTTCCTAATGAGGTATAGATACAAGTGCTGCCTGTGTGTGTAATTGTTAGGCCTTGACCATTCCCAACCAACAACAACTGAGACCCCAAGTAGGGCTTACCTTCAGCCAGTGTCTGCACATTACTTGTAAGATGATGTGTAGCTCCACTGTCCAGGTACCAGCCTTGATCAGCAGCTCCTTCTGATGTTGCTAAATAAGCAGCTTTGGAAGCTTGATTCTGCACTGGGAACTTGGGAACAAAGTTTCTATTGAACCGATCTCTACAATCAGCAGCAGAGTGGTTATGCTTGAAGCAAATTTGACAGGTTATAGATCCTCTGCCACCACCTTTGCTAAAACCATGATAACCAGCACCAGCACCAGAGTATCCACCATTGCTAGGAAAACCACCACCAGAGAATCCATTGTTACCAGAAGGATTTCCAGTAAATCCGTTTCCATAAAAATTTCCATTGAAATCTCCTCTACCCTGTCCACCATTCCAGCCTCTTCATGTGTTTTGGCCCACAAAATTACCTCTTCCAGATCCATTTCCTCATCTGTTATTATAGTTACCATTCCAGTTGCTATTTCCACTCTTATTCACATAATTTCCATTCCAATTATTTTGCATATTGGCATTCCATCCAACATTATTTCCTGATTTCTTCTGATTATGACTAGTTTGAGCTATGTTTGCCATGTAGTTCAACTTAGCTTCTTTACTAGCATTAGAATGAGCACTTTCCAGCCTAGCTTCATGAGTTAACAACATTGAGTATGCTTCATTAATACTCATCCTAAGGACATTAGCCTCAATATACACAACAACAGGATAATAAGGTGGACCTAGGCCAGAAATTAAATGTGTAATGAAGTCAAGAGAGCTGACTGGGCTACCAGCTACAGCAAGTTCATCAGTAACTGATCTTAGTTTGCCAAAATATTCTGTAATTGACATGGATCCCTTTTTAAGGTTGTTTAACATCATTTTTAAGTGAACTTTCTTAGCTGCTGTTTCAAATCCAAATTGCTCCTCTAAACTAATCCAAAGTTCATGAGAAGTCTTAGAATTTACCACAAGACTCAGAATCTCGACTTGAATAGATGATAAGAGCCAGCTTAACAGCATCTGATCTTGCTTCTTCCAGACAGCATAAGCTGGATTTTCTGAATTCACATTACTGGTGCCTACTGATTCAGTTGCCAGAAACTTATCAGGACAAGATCGCGATCCATCAAGCAAAGCTTCAAGATCATTAGCACGAACTGAGGAAAGGATCTGTGATTTCCAGATCATATAGTTTGATCGATCCAGTTTGATTGGATTCGTGAATGTGAAGGATGAGATTGAAGAAGAAGCATGAACAATAGAGTTTAAGGAAGCCATGAGAATATCCGATCTGATGGCTCTGATACCAAATTAGAGTTTATTCAGTTGTTTGGTTAGTGAGAAAACAGCAGAGAAAGTTCAAGAAGAATTTGTAAAGAAAAGATTTTATTCAGCTGTTAATCGGAATTGTAATTACAAGACTATATATATATTGATTTCTAGAATCATCTACTAACTTGGATTACACGAGCTAAGCATGTAAACAACTATCTAACTAACTTGAAGAATAACAACCTTGTAACGACTTTTGCTGACTCAGCAGAATCTGTTAACAGCCAAATATCTCAGCCTCTGTTATCATTCAAATTATTCTTAACATGTCGTGCTTGTCACGTGACTAGAGAACAAGAAAAGAAAACGGTGCAGTTTTGCACGTTTATGAGCCACTCCCAAACAAACAAATCCGATTCGCCAGTATTAAAGAAACAGAGAAAATTAAATCGCCGAGGTTGATAATGAATTGCGTGAATATTAACAAAAGATGAAAAAGAAACCGAAATTAGAAAAACAAAGTGAAATTTAAGGATCAACTTTTCGGTTCTTGAAATTTGAATGCATGAAGCCTAGGAATATTGTGAGATTCATGTGTGTGTATATACATTACACACACGGAACAGATATATACATGTACGTACATTATTATCCTTAGGAAAAAAAAAAATTCAGTCAAAATAACGAAACAGATATACACATGTGCATTACCTAGGATCGAAGCCATAAAGTTGCGGAGACGAATCAAACATTCTCGATTGAGTTTGATTGTGAGTTCTTGAATATTAATTAAAAAAAGTGAAAAAAAAAACAGAAACAGAGAAGTTTGATACATCAGTACCTGCGTTGTGTTTGGTACCGGAACTTCAAGATGTGAAAGTTGTGTGAAGGCAGGCGCAAATTGTTATATGTATATATATATATAGAGAGAGAGAGAGAGAGAGAGATGTGTTCGTTCAGTAAGCCAGTAGGCTTTGTGAGTGCATGGAGAAAGTTGTGTGAAACATTTTCTGAAGCGGGATCACAAATTTAATTCTGACTTTTTTACAACAAACTCTTGACTCCCAAGAAGCTGACATGGCATGCTTATGTGCTTCTCACGCATTCCTCCTCACGTTTTTTAAATTTAGAAAAATGACGTGCGTTCCAAAAAAAAAAAAAATTGTTCGGAGTGAAACAATATACTAAACAAGAAACTTGAGACAACGAAGTAAGAAATACGAATTTTGCGACAAAAATTTTAAGATTATACCATACATGCTCGCAGTTGGTATGTTTCAAATTGTAACCAAAAGAAAATAAACTATGCAAATATGTAACATGCTACGTAAGATGATAATTTGGATGTTAACTTACGTGTTACTAGACTTTGAAAAATAATAATAAATAAATAAATGAACAAAAGTGATGTGTTAGTAATTAATGACTTCGATTTATTAAATAAAATTTAAATTTTATTAATGTTTTAGTTATAATCACCTACCATGCAACTGCTACCCCTTATTAGTCACACCGTTGTTAAAAACAACGGTCATATGCCACATGAATTATGGATTTTAACAATTCATCCTTTAGTTGAACCTTATTCCATTTTGGATGTTTGTTACATTAATTATAAGTATCTTTGTTTATCAAATGCCTCAAATTGATTAACTTTCCCATTTGGATGAGGTGGTTTTTGAAGACCAGTTAATACTATCATTGAGATCTACGGTTCTAGATATATAAGTCACACTACTTTACAGTAACTCTCTTTTTCCTTATCTCCATTATGGGCGGACCTAGCTAAGGTCCAGGAGGGATTTCAGTCCTCTCTGGACATTTAATTTTTCTTTTAAAATCTATTATAAGTCATTCTGAATGAATTAAATAAAATAAATTTGAACACATTTTTTATATTATAAAAGACTTGTAATTCAGTGGTAAAAGTATATTTTAATAATTTTTTGAGTCTTGGTTCAAATCTCTATAGCCACATTATTTTAGTTTTTTTAAATATTTAATGAAAATTACTTAGAAAAAAGACACTTTGACACATGTAAAATAAATAATTTATTATAATTATTATTTAAAATTTAAAAAAAAATAATGAAATTTGAGTTTATAAGACTAAAAATATGTTCGAGTGAAGTTTAAAAAACTCAAATTAAATAATTTTTTTTAATCAAATCCTCCTAATTCAATTGTCTGAGTTCCCGCTGATCTCCATACTGGCCATTTTAGAACATAGAGATCTTAAAGATTGATAAACTAATAAGTCTAAACAATGTGATGAAACTTATCTATATTATTTAATTTGTGCACCAGCTTTTAGGGCCCAAGAGTCAGCAGCTACCCAACAGACTAATCTCTCTTCATCTAATTAGTAGATGTTACCGACCCGACAACGAGAGAGATCTTTACAGTGGAGTATCAAATGTATGAAAAGTCAATCCTATCATTTCACCTCTCACCACAACTTTTCCGCGAAAATTTGGAAATATTTCCCTGTGGACATGTAAATTTAAGGAGTCAACCATATTCTGTGATACAAATGTAGCAGAGGCTATTTTTCTAGCCATACACGGTAGTCAATTTCATCTTTTTAGTATAAGGTCCTGTTTGATATTGAGATTGGACAGTTACAGCACTAAATTATTTAGTAAATACTAGTTCTTTTAGCTTGGAAATTAAGTTGATTTGATCAACCACTTTTATAATGAAAAACATATAATATTTTTATTATTTTTGCTAAAATTATTACTTAAAAGTTATGTTTTCTATATTATTAATTTTTATTTCATTGTTATATCTTTTTTCTTACAGCAATTACAGCTTAAAAATTATAATATCTCAATACTAAACAGTTCCTTATCTCTATTTTCTTTTCTTTTTACTTTGGTTATTGACTGTTAAAGTTATTAACAAAAGGTTAATTGATTGGTTGTAAAAGTTATGAGTGTATTTATTAAATTTCTGGAAAACAAAAAATAACTTTGCAATATGTATGGTGCATGGAGGACTCTTGAGTGCGTCAATATTATTAGTCAAAGGATTTGACTATTCCATGAAATTTCTTATGTATGTTTCTTAATATTTTCTCTTATTGAGCCGTAATCAACCTGTTATATATAATAAGAATAATTCAAGCTTTCTCGTCTGTTTTAATTTCTTGATTTTTCTGTTGAAGTTTTCTTTTCCCTCTTGGACCTCTTTCTTGGAACTTGCTTTTGTCTTAATATATACTCTCTCTTCTTCTTCTTCTTCTTCTTCTTCTTCTTCTTCTTCTTGTTGGCTGGGCAAGGGAACCGAGACAACATAACATTTTTCCGGGACACGCATGAGAGGTTCTACGCGTTTGACTAGTTCTTCCTTTCTCACACACGAAACACAAGCAAGGTCGGTATAAATTTATTTATATAGCAAAAAGGTTACCAATTAATAATTAAGGGATATTTTTGCTAAAATCGTCAATCTTTTCATAACACTTTCACTAGAAGACAAAAAATATTTTATAGTAAGAGTAAGAAAAATTTGGCCTTTTGTATTTTTGTGCTAATTTTTATAAATTTTACGTTTTTAATGAAAGAACAATTATATTAAGGGTCTGTTTGATATTAAGGTTAGATAGTTATAGTTTGAAAGTTACGGCACAAAAGTGTTTAGTAAGTATTTATTACTTTAACTTGAAAGTTAAGTTGATTTAATTTCACACTTGTATAATAAAACAGTTATAATATTTTTATTATTTTTATTAAAATATTATTTAAAAATTATATTTGTTTTACTCTATCAACTTTTGTACATAGTTGTACCTTTTTTTTTTTTTAATAATAATTGTGACTTAAAGACTACAACACCTCAACGACACATCAGACCTCGTTACGAATTGTGGTTTAAATGCTATAAGTAGCTAAGTTTTGGCAACAAGGATGTTTGGTAAATTTTTTAAATGCTTCTTATTTCATAATTTTTTCCATTTCGATAGCATCTTTTAAAAGCAAGTGGATTTTTTTTTTATAATCAGCTTATTAAATAAACCATCACACTTTTTAAAATTCTTATTATAACCTTAATATTTTAACAAAAGGACTATTATGTCTTACTTTTCTGTATACCCTTATATATAGATAAAAGATAATTAAAATTTATATCTATGTTGGTCATTATTATTATAATAGCACTTTCGTAATAAAATTAACTAAATGCATATACTTTACCATTCAAATTCACAGCAACTATAATAATGCAATTTACCAAAAATAAAACTATTTTTTTAATCAATAACTTATTTCATCTGCACAATATAAACAACTTATTTCATAGTCATCGCAATCACAAACTAGCCTTTAGTATTGTTATGGCTCTCAAAAGAAACGGGAGAATAAGGATTATCCCACTGTCGTTTGGAGAAACTAAGCAAAATCCCTCTCATGTTTTAAAATAAATTTAAAACCCTATGTAGTTATAATGGTATTATATATTTATATAAATTTACTATTCTACCTCTAGTTTTGATGTTAGCCATAAAATTAAAATAGTTTTAAAATTTTTTAGCAAAATGACTTATATCTCCTTAACAATTAAATTAATTTAATAAAGAATTGAAAATCATAGAAAAAAATTGCAATCAGGAAAAATATGATAAACAACTATATTAGTTGTATAAATCGGTGTAGCGTACCAAATTGTGCTCTAAGTGCATGAAATCTAAGATTCTAAGTATACCTCTGAAAACATAAAATAAGACAATTAAAGCAAAAATCAAGATATACATGCAAATAAAGACCAAATAAAAAATTGGACTAAATGAATAAATTCAGTCACAATTGACTGCAAATGAATAATATATAATAAATTATATAGAGAGAAAAAAAATTACTATTTGAAGGAGATATATAAGCAGCTACTAACAAAATAATGAATCACATATTGTTGTTGTTTGATGAGAAACAATTAATTAATATTAGTTAATTAGCATACGCAAATCAGCAAGCAACAATAATAATAAGGATTTTGCTAAGTTACATTTGATGTAACTTACAGCCCCTTAAAAACTGAATGAACAGTAACTTCAGGTGGTTACTGTTCATTCAGTTTTTAAGGGGCTGTAAGTTACATCAAATGTAACTTAACAGCTCCCTAATAATAATAATGATGGTAAACAACAAAAGGTGTATGGTATGGACCAGCCTATGCTTCTCCATTGAAATGAGTGATTGTGGGCCAGATTAAAAAGTAAATAAAATATATCAAATTTGTTATATTTATTTAAATGAATATCATATAATTATTAGGGATTTTTATCACACTATCCCTACTTATAATTTGTCTTTATACTTTGCAATTCGTTACTAAATTAATTTAATCACTAAGAGTGTACAAATCGTTTTGCTTAAAAATATTCTGAAAGATATTTAAATTTTATGGTTAACATCAAGACTAAGTGTAGAATAGTAAAACGACATATAACGACATATAAAACTAACCCAGTTATAATTGTTAGGGTTTTGGCCTATTTTTAAAATACGAGAGAGTTCTGCTTCATTTCTCTAAACAGCAAGGTAATCCTTATTTTCCCTAAGAAAATAATAAAAAAAGAAAAAAAAAAGTACAAAGCTTGACTTCCAACTTCCTCTCAAATTCAACCTCGTGCACGATGGTGGTAGTTTATACTATTGCAACTTAGAACTCAGGCCATTTTATTTTCTACGTTCAAACAATAAGCGTTGAATATTTTCTGGATTTTATTCATTCAATATTTGTTGTGTCCGTGATGCGTATTTGAAGGTCTCAATCGTAGTGACCTAGCTTTCCATTTGTATAAATAAAGGACCTGGCTAGGGATTTCGTTACGTTCGCCGCAAGATTTAAGTAATACTTAGCAAATAATAATAACTATCGTATATGATTACTGCGAAATCACTGAGCTTCGAATTGAAGGACGATCAACAAGAGACGAAGCCGATGATGGGAAGTAATATAATACATAAGAGCTTCAAGAAGAGGAGTCAGTTGGATAATGGCATTGATGGTGATCACCATGAATCTGATAATAATTGTAAGAAGCCGAGGGAAATTGCAAGTGATGACGAGGTGGTTGATCATCACAGAGCTGCAACCAAGCTACAAAAATTTTATAAGAGCTATCGGACGCGACGAAACCTAGCGGATTGTGCTGTTGTCGTCGAGGAGCTATGGTATTATCAATTGCTTTAATTAATTATTTAATTAAGTTCTCTCTCTCTCTCTCTCTCTCTCTGTATATATATATATATATGGAAACTGTCGGTTATTGTTACTATTTTTATAATTTATTATTTAATTTTTGGGTTTTGCATGCAGGTGGAAAGAATTAGACAGGGCAGCTTTAACGCGAAGCTCAGTGTCATTCTTCAACTCAGATAAGGCAGAAACTGCAGTTTCTCGATGGGAACGGGCTAGGATAAGGGCGGCCAAGGTTAATTAATTATGTTAATTTCATCAGTTCACATGTATGGATTTGATAAAACTCAAAAGATCATGTATCTCCTTTTCATTGTGGCATATTTAGTTAATTATACGTATTAAGGCAATTTAGTGTTTGGAGATTAATTAATATCTTAATTTATTTGAGAAGATCAACATTTGAATATTAATGATCCACAATATGTTTCCATTCTATCTAGCATTATTAAATTTCTGTTTTGTCAATGACTGACTTGATTAATATTATTAATTGTACGTAGCTTGGAAAGGGTCTGTGCAAGGATGAAAAGGCTCAGAAATTGGCTCTACGACACTGGCTTGAAGCTGTACGTTCACAATTATTTAAGAGAAAACATCTTTCATCTCTATATTTATTGAATATTTTCGATACTGAATTACTTTTCCTTCCGGCGTTGCTTAGATTGATCCCCGCCATCGTTATGGTCACAATCTTCATCTGTATTATGAAGTCTGGTTTGCCAGTGAGAGCACCCAACCTTTCTTCTACTGGTAATTAGTAAAAAAAAGAATTGATCATTTCCTTCTTTAATTTAATACTACACATTTTTAATTACCTTGTTTGATTTGTGAAAATTAATGAAGGTTGGACATAGGAGATGGCAAAGAAGTAAATGTTGCCAAGTGCCCAAGAAATGAACTACAACATCAATGCATCAAATATCTTGGACCAGTAAGTACACACACACACACACTATAACATAAATGTATAACCACGTACTACAAATATCACTTTCACATTTCCATAGAATTCGACGTTCATTCTATCTAAAATTACTAGAATTATTAAGCCCTCTTTAAGCGTTGTTACATTACGTTTACTCTATCTAAAACTATATATATAAACTGTGATATTTATTTGTTATTTACAATTGATCTTGCAGAAAGAGAGGGAAACATATGAAGTGCTAATAGAAAATGGAAAGCTTGTGTACAGACAAAGCAGGGTATGCGTAAATACAGTGGAGGGTTCTAAATGGATATTTGTCCTCAGTACTTCAAGAAAATTGTATGTTGGGGAGAAGAAGAAAGGCCTTTTTCAGCACTCTAGTTTTCTTGCCGGCGGCGCCACCATTGCATCCGGGAGACTAGTTGTCCTTGATGGGATCCTCGAGGTGTGTGTGTGTGTGTGTGTGTAATCTATAAATTAAAATTTCGTTTACATCTTGTTCTATGATATCATATCTTGATGCTTAATTTGTTTAGGCTATGTGGCCCTTCAGTGGTCATTATCGGCCAACAGAGGAGAACTTCATGGAATTTTGTAGCTTCCTAGAGGATCATCAAGTGGACTTGACAAATGTGAAGGTAATTAAATAAGAATAATATCTCTCTTATTATTATGAGAATCTTACAAATAACAATTAAAGGACATCTCTCTCCTCCCATAGTTTCAGGCACTTTGAATTTCGTACGTTATATGTACTTCAGACAACGTAGCATTAATTCACGAATATTCCTATGAATAAGCAAATTAAATCAAGTGTGTATATATATATATGTAATTGATGTTACATTGGTCCCCATTTTCATTTATATGCAGAAATGTCCAATTGATGATGACATCCCACCAATAGCCTCCGACAACAAGGAACTTAAATTGGATTCATCGGCTAAAGTTGATGGCGAAGCAAAGAACGTTAACACAGCAACAGCAGCCTTAATCAAAGAAGAAGAAGACCGACAGCTGAATTACAAAAGCAATAATAATAATGTGGAAGAAGAAGCAGAAGTGTTTGAAATTGATGATGATCAGAAGCCTCTGCCACGCAAAATATGGACAACAGGAGCGGGTCCTAGAATCAGTTGTGTTAGAGATTACCCAACCCAGCTGCAATTCCATGCACTTGAACAAGTCAGTTTGTCTCCAAGACCAGGACCAGCGTCCTTCGCAAGCTGTAGTATTATTAATGGTCGAGTCCTTTCACCAAGACCTAGTCCCAAGATTCTTCTCTCCCCGAGACTTGCTTGTATGGGACTTTCCAGTCCCAGTCCTAGGTCAAGTCATATTTCCGTGCATCATTAAACTTATTATTATGCTTTTATTATATGTACTGGTTAATTGTTAATTAATTACCACGAGTTGACGGGGTAATTTCAACTTCGTTCATATAAGTGGAAGAGTACCATCATTTTCCTAACGAATTGACCAATAATTTGAAAGATTAACACGCCATTAGGCATACTGTATACTTTTTAGCGAAACTTCAGATTGATGTAAAATTTCTAAAGAAAATTAGCTTATATGTTCCTCAAATGCCATGTTTGTGAAGATGTGTATGTTGGACCTAGATTTGCAGGCGCTCTATATGGCCTTAACAATTGATTTGCCTGCTCCTTTCATTTAGTTTTTACACCTGACCTTATCAAATTATACAGATCATTAGTTAATTTTTAAAACTCATTGGTTCATTACTGCATCTATTATCTTTAATGAAAGTTAATATTTCATTCATTACGCACATTTATGAGAATTTAATTCAGCAGTTTAATTGTTGCATTGTTTCAATTACTTTTAATAGTTAAGGCACACAAATAGTGTTTATGGCTGATTCTCTTAGCCTTTCTAAATGTCTAGAGAAATACGTATTAGATGAATTAGGATTCTCTCATAATCTGATCTTCTTCTAAACAAATTTTATTAACGTAATCGGTAGTTAATGGATTAAAAAGTGGTTAGTGAATTAAAAAATAAAGGTAGTTAAATCTTAATTATATATTAGTACTAAAATACATGTGGTACAAAATTTGTAAAAGATCATAAGAGCTCATAACAGAAGAGGATCCTAATCCCAATTAGATATCAATTTTCAGTTTTCACAAAAAAAAAAATGTTAATTCCACTAAGAAAGTAAAAATGTTATTAGTATAATTTTTTTCAGACATTATTATCATTAATATAACTAACAAGTTTAATAAATTAACTTCACATCAAACACTAAACACGCCCCAGATCCCAATGGATTAGGTCTGTGCCTTTAAAATTGATTACAGATAAATATCAGTAGAGTTTCACAACTATAGTGTATTTACTAAACGGAAATTGGAATGGGTAAGAATTGAAATGGACTGGATTGGAAATGGAGAATGACAATCAGAACAAGCTGTTTATTTGAATTATAATAATCGGAATCGGAATGGTCTATATTTTCATTATTGTGTTTATTTTTTCCCGAAATTGAAATCGAAACAAATTAGATTGTTCAAATTATTAAAAAATCCTTAATTAATTATTGTCATAATTATTAATTTATATTTTAATTATTGTGATTATTATTATTCAAAAATTATTATAATTCTTTTTAAATAATAATAATAATAATAATAACCACCACTGCCGCCACCGCCGCCGCCGCCGCCCATTTAAAAGTAATAGTAATAATCAAAAGCATCATCATATTGGCAACATCATCGTCGTCATCACCAACTACGGCTGCTGCTGTATTGTGAATGCTGACGACAAAGATTGTGCGGTGAGGCTCGATTTTGGCAACGATCGTGAGATGTTAGCAGCGACCGCTTTGAGGCTCGATCCCCATGAGTTCTATCACTGTGAAGCTCAATTTTGGCAATGATCACGGTGAAGATGGAAACGACGAAGATGACCTAAGTTCTTTTTTTTTTTTAATTGAGAGCAAAACTGGTTCATGAATTTTTTGGGACGGTGCAAAATTGAAATTCGTGAGAATGAGAGATTGATTCCTACCTTCTTTAGAAATTAGTCTTTTATTTTCTATTCTCAAATTGAAGTGGATCCCATAATACAATTTTGATTCTTAATTTTATTTCACAAAATAAATAGTTATAAGATTTTTCTCAACCATCAAAATGTAATTTATGATTGTTTTCATCACATTCACCTTAGGATCATAATTCAATCATCTAAGGAAACAAAATTATATATATATATATATATATATATATTGATATTGGTCTTGTTTTAATCGTTCTAGTTGTAATCTAGAATACTGATTTAATTAGAAATTAAAAAGGGTTACTTAAATCAAGGAGCGGCGATAAAGTCTTCATATCCGTTACAATTCTGTTTTTGATTCGAAATTCAAAATTCAAAACACGACACCTGTCTCTCTCTTCTCACTCTCAATAAAGCTGCTTCCACTTCCATTCCCACCTCCACCAACGGTTCGTCGCCAGAAAACTGAATCATAAACCAAGAAAAGAGTTTTCAAATTACCCTTCTTCTATTTATCAACTTCTGTCTCCCCAAAAAAAAAAAAAACATTTTTTAAAAAAAATAAACTCACAACTCTGTTTTCAAAGTCGATTTCGTTTCCGGAAAAGAGTTTACCGTAAATTATCTTGAAATGGGCGTTTCAGGAAAATGGCTGAAATTACTTGTGACTCACAGTAAAAAGCCCCAGATCACAGACCACGTAAGTAACAAAGAAAAAATTAAGAATAAAAAATTCTGTTTTTTGTTTACTTTGTTTCCCATGTTTTCATTTTTTTTTTTGGGTGTATGTTTATTTTGCAGGAAAAAGTGAATGACAAGACCAAGAAGAAGTGGAGGCTATGGAGGAGCTCATCAGAAGGGTATGGATCTTCATCAAAGAGAAGCCACTTAGCGGCATCAGAGTCGTCTGATTCCGATGATGCTTTCGGTGCAGCTATGGCTACTGTGGTCCGTGCTCCACCCAAAGATTTCAGGTTGATCAGGCAAGAATGGGCTGCAATTCGAATCCAAACGGCCTTTCGAGGATTGTTGGTAATTGGGTTCTTCTTCTCTTTCTGTTTCATCAGATTTTCAGAACTAATATTTAATGATGTGTTCAGTTGTGTCAGATTTTTATTTAATTTAATTTTATACCATCTGTTCTGGTTTAGGACCGTCACATTTAGATGTGTAGAAATAGTTTCAGTTACGGGTATATGCATTGAAAAGAAAATTTTATACCACTAAAATTTTTGGAAATTTTTTATATAAACAGTTGTCTAATTGCTCTAGGCAAGCTTAGCTTTGGTGTAATAAGCTGGTGAGATTTCTAATTGTACATGGGTGGTGAAGCTCAATTTTTACAAAGAGAAGAAAAATAGCTCATAATTTCAGTACTGTGTGTATCCACATGGCCTCCATTAATTTGTCTGAGTCTGTTGGTCCATTTCGTAGGTGTGTGGAAAAAGTTGGATTCGGATTTGTAAGGATATTTTGTGCTGGTATGGTTGTATGATAGCTTACTTATAGATGAGGATGATCATGTCGCTTTATCTTAATGAGAAGCGTAAGAGGTCAAAGAAAATAACCAGATGTTTTGCTCAGGTGTTTCTGAATATACTAGTTTGTTGAATGTAAAATCTAGAAGCAATGTTCGTTTCCTAGTGTGCTGTCTTCCTTTCATCTTTCTAAAAGCAAAAAAACAGAAGAGTTACCATCTCCAAGTGAATTAAACCATTTGAAAGATCGGTCTGGAAAACAGCCATTGTGGCTTAATCAATGGGTTGTCGAAGTTTATCAGTCTATTACACAACAGTGAGCTATGTCATAGAACGTTGTGATAATTATTTGGAGAAGAGTCAGGCGTGTGCTTTATAGTTGTCATATTTTGTGTGTGAATTTCGAAATGATTGCAGGCAAGGCGGGCTTTCAGGGCCTTGAAAGCAGTGGTCAGGCTCCAAGCAATATTTCGAGGCCGGCAGGTCCGGAAGCAAGCTGCTGTGACACTGAGGTGCATGCAAGCTCTTGTCCGAGTTCAGGCTCAAGTAAGGGCAAGGTCTGTGGGGATGGCTTCTGAAAAGCAGGCCATGCATAGCCTGTTGGATGAATATTGCAGCGAGGTTGATCCCACCAAGCAGGCAGAGGTTAGATGTTCTCAGATTTTTATGACTCCGGGTGGTAATGTTGTTACATATGTGAAATGAAAAGATAATATTGTTATACATTGGGTGTTGTTGATTGCAGAAAGGATGGTGTGATATTCCTGGAACTGCAGAAGAAGTTAGAACAAAGCTACAGCTGAGGCAAGAAGGAGCAATCAAGAGGGAGAGAGCAATTGCATACTCCCTCTCCCAAAAGGTTCTTTCTTATCCTTCATCTTAGCTACTTAGCAGAACACATTTTCAAATTAATGCTGCGTGGTGAAGAGAAATTCATAAGTGCTTAATTAAGATATATAGCCTTAATTGTATAAATTTACAGCATGTCTAATTTTCTTGCCTTCAGCAATCAAGATTGTGTCCTAGTCCAAATTCAAGAACAAACAAGCCTGTAAAGTCCATCAAGAAGGGCCAATGGAGCTGGCTAGACAGTTGGATGGCAGTTAAACCATGGGATAGCAGGCTGTTGGAAGAGATGCATTCAGACCCGTCAGAGATGACCCCTTTCTATCGGAAAAGTGAAGATAACATTGTTGGGTTTTATTCCTATTCTTCTGAGCAAGACTCTGTGAAAGTAAGAAGGAATAATGTCAATGCTAAAATTATTGCTCCACCTCCTATAGTTAGTCAGATTACTCGCTCGTCATCCTCCCCGAGTTCTGAATCTCCTTATGACGAGACCTCACCATCCACTTCCTCTTCATCCACATCTTTAACTCCAGTATCCGGCAATATACTCATGATGGAAAGAGCAGAAGAGAGTTACTACCGAAAACCCAGCTACATGAATCTCACTCATTCTATCAAAGCTAAGCAGAAAGCATCGAGGTTTTGTTCTCCCAAGAAGTGGATGGAACTTTCTAATGGAGATGACAGAAGCTTGGCTGATTCTGAGCCATCGTTCAATTTGTGCAAAGATCTCTACCCACCAATACCGTTGGGCCGACATGATCAGCAGAAGTATCATCGACACTAAGGTTGCTTGAGTTCAACAGCTTGTTGCACATTGCAAATTACATAGAGATTTTCATCACAGGATTAATTCTTAATCCAAACAAGTATAATGGCATTTTATTTGAGATATTTATACTAAAAATGTAGTTGTTTGGCAGGATTTTGTTCATAGAGTTGAAAGAAACATGTACTACTTCCGTGAGTTAATGGATGTTCTGAGAGAAGATTGAATTGTCATTTCCTCTTCTATGTGTAAGAAAAGTTGTAGATAAATGACATTAATTTTCAGCGTATATTGTTGAGTATTGGAATTTTCAATGAAGATTGAAAGAGTGCTGTTTTGAGATTCAACGAGGCTTCTTGTTTGTCTATCACTAGCTTGGTTGTGTATGGGCCGAAAACAAGACTGCCGGTGACATCTATTTCGGACTGTTTCTTGTTCTTCATTGTTTTGTTGTGCCCGTTTATCTAATTCAATCCAGTCTGGTCAAATCTGGTTCTCAATTCCCATAAAATTTTCAGGAAAAATGGCATGGATGGAATTTATTTAGCTTTATCAAAACATTGAAGATTCTCATATACTTTGCAGGCAGGATAGCATATCAGATAAAGATTTTCTAGCTTTATCAAAAACATGAAAGATTCTCCCAAGTAGCAATTAAGCTCTTTCCCATGCTCAAATAAACCCCACATACAAAGCTAATAATAATTCATGGAAGAATCAAACACAAAGGAAATTGTGGGGTGTCTTTGTTTTCTCTTAGTTAAGCACTGAGAATTTTGATTCAATTTTCAATGCTTTTCATTCTGGTCCCAGAAATTGAATAAGCTCAATCATAAAGCAAAATGGTATTACAGCTCACAGGCAACTCTTAAACAACAGGCTAACTTGCTGCTAAAAGCAATTCCAATTTTCAAGGACCATGCATAAGATTTCAAATCATGTGATTAGCAATAATTAAGCTCTATCAAACATTGGTCAATGTAAATGACCATGATATGTTACCATTAAACACAAATAAAATAAGTTGCCAATCAAATGAAATAACCATGCGTGGGCATTGATGTAACGTTTATATAATAAATTATGGTCCCGTTATTCACGCTCAAATAGAAGGACCGCAGTCATCAACATCGTCCCAGCTGACGAATATTGTGAATGAGTTGATGTTTCAATATCTTCAAGAAATTGAAAGAAGTGCAAAGACGATTAAACACAATACAGGCTTAACAACCACATAATGACTACAATATAGGGCTGTCTGGTACAATGGTCCCACCCCCACTCTCTCTTGAAAAACCTTAAATATTTGATGTCCTTTTTATTAACCCCTCCAGTTTTTGTTAAGAGTGTGGGAGTTACACTGAACAACACGACATTACAGATTTACACTAACAACCATATACTAGAGGTGCTGATATGAGTAGATAAATTTTTTGTTACAGGTTTTACATACGTTACAGATAACAAATAACTCGTAGCCTTAACAACAGTGCATGCATACCGCAGCAAATCTTGATGTTCACATGATATAGAGACCACACAAGATGAAATGGTTAATGGGTCAGTTTCAGAAGTGAGTACCAGATTATACATTTTGGGTAGCTTTAGACAGTATCTTCAATAAGTTAGAGTTTGACTTCTCTCTCAAAGCATGAATAGCATATAGAGGACAAAAACAAGAAGATGAGGTACCACGTGGGAGGAAGCACAAAGTAAAGCAAAAAACCAAGATTGGTATCATCAAAAGCTGTAAGCTTTTCTTGGATACATATGCATGCAGCTGGGCAATGCAATGCAATGCAGTGTAAGCATACGTATGTGTCAAAGTTGATATGATTTGATGAATAGAAAAGAAAAAAGTTATGGGAAAGCTTTCCTTCAAGTGTGAGTAAGTGGACTTTCTTTCGATGGGGGATTGCCATGAAGAGAAGGAAGGCAGTGTGGGGTCTCAAATCATGGCTATTTTATTGCATACTCATTATTATTATTATTTTTTTAATGTGAAAGGAGAGTTACATTACATTACGCATCACATTTTTGTAGTTCGTTTCATTGCATTTTTCCTCTGTGTGAATATTAATGTTATATAATGTCTTCATTTTAGCAAAATAAGGATTCTATTAAAAAATATATATATTGACATATAAAAAAATATAGTTCTCAATACATTAAAATCTATATTTTAGTAGAAATAAGGATGCTCTTAATAGCACTGGTGGTTTTAAGTATAGGCGAATAAGGCGATTGTTTAAGATTTCATAATTTGAGAATGCCTTTTTTTTTAGTATTTTCTTATTTCAAATTATTTTATTTTAACTGTTGATTCTCTAACTAATAAATATTTTTTTTCTTAAATTATGTATTGTAGGAAATATGAAAGTCCATTAGACATCTTTCTAATTAAAAATCATCCTATAATTAAGAATTGTTTTAAATAGAAAATCTATGTTTATTAACCTTAATGTTAAAGAGATATAATTAATAATATTATTTAACAATTAATTCATTCATTATTAGTCTTTCTAAAAAAAAATAAATTATTTACCTTTTCAATTTCCTAAAAAAAATTAATTATTCAACGCTATAATATTTGACTTTTAGTCATTAATTTCTACTAAAAACCTTATAATCTCAAAAATCAGTAGATGAAAAAATTTCTTACTTTCTTCTCTATAAAGAAAATAATTATATTCATTGGTTCATTTAAAAAAGAAAAAGTTAATTTATGAAAAGTTCATATCTATTATCTAATCATCAATTCATCATCTCAATTTTTTTGCTATATTCTATCATTCTAAATATTCTATTTGAAAATGATATTTTTCTTATCTATTTGTTTGTTTATTTTGTAATGATTTTAATGGAAGAAAAAAATATATCTTCTTGGCTAATTCTTTTAGGTTTTGTTTTTAAAAATTTTTAGGATCTTTTTTATTATTGTTGAAATTCAAATGTTAAATATAGAATGAATTTTGAGCATTTTTATATTTATTTGAGTATTGAAATTATAAAATAAAAAGATGTCTGATAAAAAAATTTGCATAAGACCCTAAATACTGCCTTGCTGATTAGAGAAAGACTATTTATATGGGTTAATTACACCTGAGTGACATATATTTTAACAAATTTTAAAATGGTGACATATATTTTAAAAATACTCGATCACGTGACAATCCGTTAATTTTTACATTATCGCTAATTCTAACGGACTAAGGATAAAATTAAAAAAAAGATTTATTTTAGGGTTAATTATACCTAAGTGACACACGTTTTGATGAATTTTAAAATAGTGACACATGTTTAAAAATACTCAATCATGTGACAATTCATTAATTTTTACCGTTAATTCTAATATATCGAGGGTAGAATTAGAAAAAAAAAAAGATTTATTTTATTTATTTACTCTTTCATTTTCCTCTCTCTTCATCTTCCTTCGTTTTATCTAGTTCTTTTTCTCCTTCTTTCTTCGTCTTCTGCAATTCATTTTTTCTCTCTTTTTCTCTCTTTTTTTTTCTTCATCTTCTTCAGTTTGTTTACTTTTTTTTTTTTTTTTTTGCCCTTTTTTTCCCTTCTTTCTTCATCTTCTCTAGGCTCTAGCCTTCATCTTCTCCACGGCCATAGCATCACAGCAGCTGCGAGCTCGTGGAATCAAAGATGCAGTTTGATTCAATAAGAAATTTTTTTTTAAAAAAAAAAATTATTTTGATTGAACCAAAAAAATCCCCGTTAAAAATAAGTTATATGTATGTAAGTTAAAAATAAGTGATTAGGGCAGACACATCATTTTGTCACTTATTATAATTCAAAAATATTAATTTTATAATTAATTGACTACTCCTATTAGAGTTAACAGAATGTTATCTGATCGAGTATTTTTAAAATATATGTCACATTTTTTAAATATGTCAAAACAAGTGTCACTTGATGGTAATTAATCCTAAAATAAATTCATTTTTCTAATTTTACTCTTGATCCATTAGAATCAATGGTAAAAATTACGAATTGTCACATGATCGAGTATTTTTAAAAAATGTGTCACTATTTTGAAATTTATCAGAACATGTATCACCCAAGTGTGTGTATAAAGATAAATATATGTCTCTTTCAAATAATTGGTAGGTAGCTAGCCATGCATGATTGATTCATGAAGACGTACATATATCAAGTTTATTGATTTCCACATGCAAATTCTTTTGTTGTTGTCAAAATTATTAGGATTCCTTACCAATTGTCAAGGCTAAAAGATGTTTTGAGCTTAATGTATATGATTGCACATCACTTTTCTCATGAAATAAAGAGATTGTCTAGTAAGCCTATTGCATATTTAGCTCACCCCACCCATTATTCTTATCACAAACTCCATAATTTAAAGAAAATTTGTTAATTTGGGCATCCTCCTGTAAGAACTAGTTAATCTTCTTATACCAAAATTAAAAATAAAATAAAATCATTTCTTGTCACATGTGCGTTATGGTCTTGAGCCTCTCATAAGTAGTGAGAATAGGAGCATCATTAACTAATTAATTACATGTACATATGTCTCGGTTCTATGCACGAGTCAAAATCAAAAGGTGTCTGAACTTGCAATTAACCTTTAAATATCTCAAATTCATGATCTTATAAATACGATGGGACATTAATTCTTTTGGAATTTTAAGCATTTTACTGCAGCGAAACGAATGATATATGCCAATTTTAGTTTAATATATATAAGAGAAGCAACAATGAAAGAAAGGAAAAAAGAAAGAAACTTTCTTGAATGAAAATGACCTAAACCAAAATCAAAATTTTTCTTTCAAAGACGACAAAGAAATACCTTGCTAGCTGTTAATTTGAATGAAAAGAAAGGAAGAAGAGAGAAACCCTCTTGAGTGAAAATGACCTATACCAAAATCAAAATTTTCTGTCAAAGAGGACAAAGAAATACCTTGCTAGCTATTAATTTGTGATATAGAGATGGACATGGTGCTGACTTCACAGTATTTCATAAGTTGGGATGAAACAAAATTTCTGCTACTGTTTGTGTCCACTGATGGCTCAACAAATAAAGCAAAAGAGCCTGATGCCATTAATTGTTGCATGTGCAACAATTAAGTCAAGAATCTTTATTGGTCCTATGTGTTATATATTTCTTTCATCACAAGCATTCCAAACTCTTACTTTTTCTTTCAGGTCCAAGTAGGAAAGTCCAAATATGTGTAACCTAAAGTACTTAGCAAATAAACCTTCATCACAGGGCCTAGATTATAACCCCATTGTTTTTTAATCTTTTGGTTAATTTCAAGGCTCAATAATATGCAGCCCGCTTCCCAAAACAGAAAAAGAATTATGCCTTTCTTGTCATGTTTCCACACTAATATGTTTTGAATCAATTTTCAGGGAAAATATATTAAAAGGATCTTTTTTGTTTTCAATCTTTTTTATGCTTCTTAATTTTTAAGTTAATTTTTCTTTTTCTTTTTTAATTCAGAATTATCAATCTTTTTTTTGGCTAAACACATTTTTTATACTTCTTTCTAACAACCTGGAAATCCATGAAGTTATTTTTTTGATTATGACATTCTTGACAACGTTTAAACATTATTATTATTTTTTATCATGAATAATAACCATGAAGAAAATTTTTTCTTTAATTATTGACGGTTCTTTTTTATTTTTAGTGGGGGCGAACATACGTCAAATTTCAATTCTAATTGGAATTTTACTAAGTTACATATGTATATATATATAATTTAATCTAGATTAAGATATCAAGAAAAAAATCTAATATATAATTAATCACAATGAACCTTTCAACGGATTGTAAAACCTTCAATTAATTTACTTTAGTAATCCAATTTGCTTTCATCATTGATCAAAATAAATGCTGCCTTTGGTACCCAAAAAAAGTTGCCATGAGATTTTCCCATTTGCTATTATTTCGTCCTTTTAAATGAATTGTTTTATCTCTTGCTCTCTGTGAAACAAGTTTAATTAGAAATCCACCTTAATTACTGTTAGATATCATGTAACTTTCACTGTTATATGTTAATGATGATAACAACCGTTTTAATGTTGACATTGCAGCTTATTACTTAAAATTCTTTTTGTAAATTCTGAGCAGAAAATTGTTATAACAACGATCTGATTAAATTGAATTACTACACCTGCCGGGAATAGCGATTAGGTATGTGTGTGTGTGTATGTATATATATAGCAAATTTGGGGAGATGAGTGTAGTTCGACAAAGGGATTATATATATAGAAGTGACGTTTGATTCAAAAATTGGTAATTAAGTTAGTTCTGTTTTTGCTGCTAGCTCAATTTAGAACCCACTTTGAAGGAAAAGAAAAGGGAAAACTTATTATTGGATTACTTATACATTTGGAACTATCTACTTGAATAAAACAAAAGGAGCTATATTTGATCGGAATGGTGACCTAAAATTGCTTCTTTCAAAGACTATTATTAATCATCTTAGTCCTTGTCAAAAGTTTATATTGTTTACAAATATATTGGTGTAGTCCATGTTATAATTTTGTAAAATTTAGTCTAGACTTGTATGTAATACTAAAATAACATCCAGGAATATTTAGGCTAGCTGGGGTTTTTTATTTAATGAAATGAAAAAATAGTAATGAATATTGGAACTCACTAAGGTTTCTAGTTATAGTTTTATACCCAAAAGAAGATATAAATTAAGTATAATACTTATTTTAATTAATTAACTAACTGTATTCCCATATGTTTACAAGAATAATGGATACATTGGAACATTGATCAATGTGAAAGAATCATCAAATTGGATGGTGGGGACCTTAACATCCAAGTCTCTTGAAGAATAGCTGGACATTGCGTTATAACTAGTCGAAGTTGGTGTGTGGAAAAACTTTACCACCGCCTCTCTCTATTTTGAAGAACTTTTTGGCCCAGTAATTATCAGCATCAATCTAATTCAATGGTGAGAATGAATATGAAAGGTTAAACGTAATGTAAATGAATAGCTAATTAATTATGGAGCCTATCATATGTAAATGAATATACTAATTATTCATTATTAGCATCATTATCTTCTTCGTTATCTATTCATCGAGTTTGTTATCATCAATAATAAATTACCATTAACCAATTGTTAAAATTGTTCGAGGAGTACATATAAGCCCTCATCAACGTAAACGAAGGGTGTATGCTTTTTTTTTTTTTTGGGGGGGGGGGGGGGGGGGTGGTTGTTGTGGTAGAGAAGGGTGTGATGTTGAATGGTATAAAAAGTTTGTGATATGTTGTTGCCTCAATGAAACCAATCGATTTTTACTTGAGATTGCCAAAAAAAAAAAAAAAAACAACACCATACCTTCCAAATTCCATAATCATATCATTACATCAAAGTCTTGATTAAAGAAATAGTTTAATTACAGCCATGTATGCATATCATTGTCCTAATTGTTATAAAAATTAATTATACAGTAGTATACTAACTAAATGAAGCATGTTTATGTGGGTTAATTTTTTTTTTTTCCCTTTCAAGTAGTTAATTAATTGAAGGCGGGCCGGTCTGCAATATTTTATTTATACTCCAACACCACTCTTGTCCTTGCACCTTTCATGTTTACCCTAAAATGGATTGCATGCATTTCTTCTTTTTAAAGATTTGACCCCAGTTGAATCATGACAAGCTTTATAGTACATTATGTATTACTATTCTTTTGACTTCTTAATAATTGTGCTTTATTTTGCTTCTCAAATAAAATGATTATTAATTAAAAGGTAAGTTACTACTAATCCTTATGTCACACATGGGCTTCTAATCTCTTCAACTTGCAATATTTAAATATCCATTAAAAGTAAAATCAACATATTCTTAATACATGGTTAACAATGTCCCCCACACAAGTCCAATCGAGAGAGAAAAAAAAATGAAAAAGTTGATGAAAAAAGCCAAGATTCCATTGGAATTTTTTGCTATCAAACAATGGAGCCAAAGTGTTGCCACTAAGTGAACATCAGAAGATGCCTACAATTAGATATAACTTTTTTTTGCTTGAACTAGAAATGTTTCATTAATTTTTTTGCTGTCTTTCATTGCTTTGCTTTATTAGATCATCCTAGATACAGCCTTTTGGGAATCTTTGTTTCAGAATTTTATACTTAGCTAGCACTCCATAATTTGTTTGTCAAATAATTAATGGCTCACTCGAGATCAAATTATATTAATGGATGCATGCTTTATCATAAGATTAAAGAGATTCAACTTGATAAATATTAAGAGAGAAATTACATCTTTAAACTGAGAAGAGATTCGAGAGAAATTCAAAGTAGGAAAGGAAATAGAACCCTGGGAGATTAAATTAGAAAAAGAGATCACTTTATCTTCAATAATTAGGCAATAAACTGATCTCTAATCTGACCAACTATAAAAATTAGATTGATTAGTGCTCTAAACTTCTATGTTAATAAAGATTTTCGACCTGAAAAATCCTTATAAACATGAATATAATTGTACTACCGATACATATTATCACTAATTATGAGAGGCATTAGCAACACTAATTAGGATTTTGGTTCACCGAATCACCACAATTATAAATATGATGAGGTCGAACATGAAATTTACATAATAATGGCTCAATTTCAGTGAAATCCCTAATGTTTCCTAACTTTTTAGCCATGGGGAGAAGCGGCCACTCGCGGCCCCCCACCCTCGATAAAGCCTCAAGATAGTTCTTCCCCTGATCAGAGTTGAGAGACACTAAATCCATATGAAAGTTGATGAAGGTTTTGGATGAGTAGCAAATAATTGAAAGGAGGACAAGTTATAATAAAAACCAAAAGAGTGTTTGGTAAAGATTTTTTGAATAATTGCAGTTAATATTATCATATTACATTATCATCATGCGCACAAGCATCCTTTAAAATGCAAACCTAAAGCTAATTGTTGTCTTTTGTTTCTAAAATAAAAGCAATTGTTATCCTAAACTAAAGCTCTAGAATACCGTTTAGTCCTCGATTGCCTCAATATTGAATTCATTCATGTAAATACTCTTTTAATCACTACAATTTAAGAGTGTATATTCAGAAAAATTATCCGAAACACTGAAGTTGTTACTTTGTAACGGCTAAATTTAATATAATTACAAGGATCAACTTAAAATTTAAATAAATTTAAAATGCATCAGATGAAAAATAAATGGTAATTAAATAAATTTTACAGATTATACGAAGCGACGGAAACCTTAAATATAATTTTTAAAATTAGATAGATCATATGATATTTTGGACTTCGTACAACCATGCACTCACAATAGTATGGCATTAGTTTATATAAAAATAACTTGTATAAGAATTTCGTGACTGTGTAAATTACTCATTGCATAATCATCAAAATGTCCAAAAGCGATGGTGATGAAAGGAAGCATGCAAAACTAGTGAAAAGGTCATTCATGTTAAATGACATGACTCATGAGGGACGTTGGATCGATAAGTCCAAAGTGGGACCCACAACTGTGCATGATGAACACGTGTACAAAGGCATGCCAGCCCATGTCTGAACAAAAACGAAGAAGGGATCCCCCGTATAAGTCATACAAATTCCTAAAGAGAAGAACTGCAGCTTTTAGCCTTTTGCCCCAAAAAAAACCCTATCCGGGGCCACACTGATGATAATGCCATTGGTACTGCTCTCCTCTCTACATTTATTTCTCTGTCTCAGTGTACTCTCAGTCTCTCATTTTATTTAAAAAGTCTTTTCGTTTTCATTTTTAATCATCATCAAAAGATATTCAGAGAGTGACAGGGAAGATCAAGAAGAGATATAGCTAGCTTCTTCATGTTTTGTTTTTTCTTTTTTTAATTTGTTTTAGAGAGAGAGAGAGAGAGAGACAGAGATGGGGCATCACTCTTGTTGCAACAAGCAGAAGGTGAAGAGAGGATTATGGTCACCGGAGGAAGATGAGAAACTCATCAACTACGTTGCAACTTATGGCCACGGCTGCTGGAGCTCTGTTCCAAAACATGCAGGTTTTATTTGTTACACTTGTTAATTTTTTAAAGATTTTATTTGTTCAGTCAGATTGGTAAGAGTTGCTAACCGGTTCTACGGCAAATTATTTTTTTGTTACTACATATAATAGCAGTACTGAAATATTTCATAAAAGTACTCTATAAAATTGCAAGAAAAATATACCTTTTTTTTTTATGTTTTTTTATTTGATGGTGCAGGCCTGCAAAGATGTGGAAAGAGTTGCAGACTGCGATGGATAAATTATCTCAGACCTGACTTAAAACGTGGGAGCTTTTCTCCTCAAGAAGCTGCCCTCATCGTCGAGCTCCATAGCATTCTAGGCAACAGGTAATTAGCGTGTTTGAGCGGGAGCATTACTAAGATAAGTGACCTCTCAAAATTTGTGTTACAATTATACATACTCATGCAAATGAGAACATTTTGTTATATTTTTTGGACAGATGGGCACAGATAGCGAAGCATTTGCCAGGGAGAACAGATAATGAAGTGAAGAATTTTTGGAATTCCAGCATAAAGAAGAAGCTCATGTCCCATGAAATTGTTCCAGCTTTAGCCAGCTTCCCAGCTGATTTTCACAACCCTACTTGTCCTGAAGAAGCTGTTTTCTTTTCTTTGAACACAAACCCTAATTTGATCCTAAATTCTCATCAACAAGATCATCAATTCCACCTTCCTTCACCACCACCAATGTTCCACAACAATTTTGGTCAAGATGAATTCAAACTGAATCTAAGCAATTACAGCGTTGCTTCTGTTCATTTCCCACCGCCTCCTGCAATCATGCCATCATCGTCAACTTCTTCATCTTCGTTGGATTGGTCATTGCCTCATCTTCAGCCTCATGTACACCTTGATCCCAATCCATTAGAGAATCAAATTTTCAGCCATATTGAACCAGTAGCTCCTCCACATTACTATGATGATATTATTGGAGATCATGATAATAAGCTTGATACTATTGATCCAAGCATAGTTACAATGCCATATGATCAAAACCCTTTAATGGTACCCACAATGCCTAAACTTTGTGAGATTCTTGAAGGAACTGCCCGTAACCTGCCATCTTCATCTGCTTCCATAGAAGGAGTTGACCCAATTGCTAAACTCTCATGTGGTACTACTTTTCCATCTGGTTCGTATCCTTATCATATACCAGCAGATCCAATGGAGTACACTGATGCAATCGTGTCAACACTGCAGCCACCATTAACTTCGCCATCGTCGTCGTTGTCATCATTGTCACCATTATCAAAAGGGACATATGCTACTACTACAAACCCTAATTTCTCTTCAACCAGCTGGGGTCCTTAGAGATATGATACTTCATTGAAAAGTTCTAGGTACTATGTGTATTCAGTCAATATAGAGCATTTATTTCTTGAACTATGCATATAAATATAATTAAGATGGTAAGTGCGACTCATATTGGAAGACCTAAGTGTTTGCCTGTTTCGGGTGCTTCAGTGAGCAATGCTTTTTAATGTCCCATAAATAATGCGTCGCGAGGTTCTTTCACATGTCTCTAAAAATTGAGAATATACATCTTGTGTGTTTTCATTTATTAATTCTGTAGTGATGAAGTACTCCTTAATATTTCTGTTGTTAATTAATACCTTATGTCTCTCTCTCTCTCTCTCTCTCTCTCTCTCCAGTTAACAATAATACAATCCAGTACACAGTAAAAAGTTCATATATATTTGAACTTTTGTTGGCCTTACCGGAAGGCCAACGTCCGGTGTTCTCAAGGGATGAAATCAAATAGGATAATGTTTACTAATTTTTTATCGCCAATTAAATTTAACTTCAAAACTCCATAGTTAAACTTGCTGAAGCTGAAACAATTCAATGGTGAACAGGTGTCTTAATCCTACAACTTCTATGATAAAACTTTCCTCATGAACAATATTTCCTACGTTGTAGCAGAACCCAAACGGTTTTACAAATAATATTTGTACCAATGTCAGTGATGAACTAGTCACCTCTTACATGCATAATTTTGCTCCGTTTTTTCAGTAAGATATTCTTTCGTAATCATTGACTTGATAAAAATTTCATGACTCACTTGTCAAGGCTTAAGAATGTAAGTGGCTCCCTCGCTTAGTCTCCTAATAATGACTTTTCTTGAGATAATTCACACTTTCCTTACAAATGCAGTCAGTTGGCCGTTATTGCATGATAATGGGTAGCTTAGGCTGGTTGTGATATGAATAAGAGAACAGATATTTCATATGAAAAGATAAAACGAAGTTTGTGCTGCAGCTATTTTAATTTGCTTTCAACTGCAAAAAAATGGAAAGGCCTGCTTGTCTGTTTCTCCCATTACCCTTCGACCTTGAAATGAACAGGATTCAATCCCCAACACCTCAACCAACTGCTACCTGCCCCTGAAGTTTCACATAAATTCCCACTTGTGCTATCACAGCTCGAAACGTGACTTTTAGAGGATGATTTAACTAATTGGGTTTAGGGTTGTGAATACAGCTCCAAGCAAAGTGTAGAAGTTCAGGAATTGTTTGGGCTTTTGGAACCTCAAGACATTAATTTTTTGATCCAAAAGAACACATTTCAAAGCCCGATCGCGTTGGGGAAATTCGCCCATCAGAACGGCTGTATAGTGTTTGCTCTGTTTCTGAAGCCGCCAAATTACTCAGCAGGCAGCAGCCCACACCACGGGTGACTTCTCTGTATGTGATAATGCTGTCATGACTGTTTCAATTAAAAATGAAAACAATTATAAACTCTACAACATTGTTCTTTTCTCTGCCCATCAGTAGAAAAATATGCATCAGCTTGGCTAGAAGAAAAAACGGTTGCTCTCAAACGCCATTTTCAACCCGACTAGAGTATCGGTTATTTGCTCTTGCATTGAAGTATTGCAGCAGATCATGGAATACAACTAAATTTCATAGCTAATTCAAACTACAGAAAAAAGCAAAACGTTCCAAGTAATCAGATATCCCTGCATGCATGTGTGAAAAGAACAATCTTTTAAGCAAACAAATCAATATCCAAAATCCCAGTCATTCCAACTGGATTTCAAAATCTTTGAGGTGTCAGAATAGCTGGCAAAGGTGTCTCCAATTCACTTAACTCTACCATCACATACAGGCAGGTCCTGGTCTTGATTCCGATTATATCGACTCGCCATAAATGGAGTTACTATGCAGTAATTCTTGACCGACCCTTCGCTATTCTTCTAGCAATGACTCTTCGCCCACCCTTGGTTGCCTTGCTGCTCATGTAGAAAAGTAAGTTAATTACAATGGTCCACAAAGCTCTACATGTTCATCCACCTAAAAGCAAAAAGGAAAAGAGAAATTCACTAGCAAGGGCATCCAACCAGGAACAGGCCACCATCCTATTTCCAAGATATCAGAATTGCATGCAAATGCTAATTCAACATGTGCATCCCAGAAAGAAAAAATTGCCACCCTAAAACTGGAGGCAATTAAAGACTTCATTCCAGTAAAAACCATAACTCAAGAAAGGGAGAAAGTGAAGTTTGTTTCATATTCCAAGTTCTTAAATTGTCATTGAATATTAAGTAGTGAAGAGAAAGAGAAAGAGATGTACCGAGCAAAGAATCCATGATTCCTCTTTCGCCTGATGGTGCTAGGCTGGAATGTCCTTTTGGGAAATAAGAGCATTGGCTCATCTGATAAATTTCCTGCAGAAAGAAACATATATTCAGTGATGCAAACATAAAAGAGAACACAAGTTAATGGAATCCAAGATAACACCAGTGACCAATCCTCGCCAACTTTTTACAGCAGGAAGGATGAAAGAGTAAAGCACATAAAAGGTAAGAAAAAAACCCAGCAGCAATTGATAGGTAGCAGACCTATGTTTTTGGGATAAGGCAAATGGAAATCTCCAGCAAAATCAAATAGCAGTGAATTGCAATTGTTTTAAGCAAAATACTAAAAGACTTCTCCCTTGATGTTTTCAGCGAACTATCAAATGTCCATCCACACACAGTTGTTGAAAAAGCAAATCCAAAAATAACAGACCAAATCACATCAAATCAGAGATCAAATGATTTCAAGACTAAGGTTGCGTTTGTTTTTTTATCTGAAATCTAAATAGACCTGAATTAGTCTGAATTCTAAATAGAGTCGAATATCTAAACCTAAATGATATGTTTGTTTTTTTTGTCTGAATTGCTAAAAATAAATGTTAAGTTGTTTTTTAAACTAAAAAAAAAATCTAAAAGCTTATATTTTTACAATTGTGCCCTTACAAGTTATAAGTGTGAAACAAATAATAAACATCTCAACGAACATAAATAAGATAATATATTTTCATAACATAAATTATGTTCAATTGAATACAAGCCTTTAATATTCTTAATTAATATATGTTAATCAATTTTATTATAGTTGATGACGCTTTTATATGAAAAATATTTATAGCAAATTATGAAGACAAATAATGCTAATTTGAAGAAAATAAAAAGATAAAAATAATAATAATCTATCATTATATTATCATAAGTTATACAGATGGGTCATAATGTTAATTATTAAATTTTATTTAGGTAAGAATGAAAATTAATTAATTAGATAGGGATATTTTGGATAATATCTTTTAATGATATCGTTCAGACTTTTTAGATTAAACAAAAAGCTAAAAAAATTAGCTTAATAACTTCATGACTGAAAATTCTTATTACGTTAAAAAAAGACAGACTTAATGACTTAACTGGTAAAGTTTAAGTCAATTAAGTCATTAATTCAAAGAAAAAAAAAATTTATATCTTATTACGAGAAATCAGTCAGCCTAGAATCTTCATACATAAAGGGAATGGATCAATTGTTAATTCATAATAATCATCATTTTTAACCACATACATAGAACCTAAAGCAATCCAATTCTAAACCACCTACGGCGTAAGAAAGCATACCTATTGGAAAATAATCATATCCGCAATTAAATAACACATTGCTTTTAGTTCCTGCTAAAACCATCAACACAACCTAACTGCATGAACAAGAAAGCTAGAGCTAATGTTTAGAGAATCCGATCAACAGAAAACACAATTCCAAATCCAATTACGAAATACCAGCAGATAGAATCATTTACTGTGACAGCATGACAATATCAGGAATCAAATACATAATACAGAAACACTACATACCAATTTTAAACAATGTAGTAAAAGGCACATGACACAATAAAATTTTCAATTTGTAGCCAAAATAACCACTTACAAAAAGATATTAATACATATATAATCAACATAAAGGATGATCAATCGACAAAACTACATAATACCCCTTTTCTCATCTCATTCTAAACATCAACAAAACATTAAAAAAAAACTTTTGATAAAAAAAAAAAACTTTAAAAGCACAAACAAATAAACAGAGGAGAAATGACAAAGAAAAAAATACCATCGGGCAAGTAGAATTCGAGAGAAGGAAGGCCAGAGGGGTACAAGAATCCTTGAGAGGCGACTCTACTGAGCGAAACGGCGTCGCTGCGGGAGGGAAGATAAAGTGAAGTTTGGATTTTGGAGAGAGAAGGGAATTGGTGGTGATGGTCCGTGTTACTTTGATGAACCAGTAATGGGTTTGGTTTTGATGCTACAAGTCGGTTCAGCAGAGACGCTCCCGTTCGTATTAGAGTTTTGGTCGCCATGGACTTTTGCTTGAGAAAATGGTCTGTCCTCTGTCGTCGTTTTGATAAACCCTAGCCTAGAGCTTCAATATACAGTCTTAACAGAGTTACTCAGTTCACACTTCGCTGTGTATTTACACAATCTTTTTTTTTTTTAAAAAGAAGAAAACTAAATGATACATCACTTATACTATATATATATATATAGACTGTTTTTTAATGGTACATTTATTATAATTTTAATTTTTTTTCAATTTTTAGATATATAGAATATAATAATATCATTCTTCTAACCAAAACTTTTTTATTTATGAAAAATTTATCCGGGTAAGTTGTATATTACAAACTTAAATTTGATGTTAAAACAATGATTTTTCATTGAGGCATTATTTGCGTGTAAGATGGAAGCCAATAATTCACAAAATACTATTAAGTAAAACGATTAACAAACTTGATATTTTGGTTCCTGATTAATTATGGAGATCCCTCAAAAAAGGAAAAAAATGAAAAGATAATTAAGCAAACATCAGTAAGATACAGAGTAAATCACAAGGTCATACAAATTTTAGACCCTGCTGTTTGCAATTACATTTGGTATCATCATGATTCATGATCATCGACAACGAGAAACAAACCCACCACCCAATGCGACCAATGTTTGAAACCAAAAGAGAAAAAGAAAATGGTAATAATACAAAATAAAAGAAAAAAGAAACCCAACAAATTTTGATGATTAAATTAAGAGGATTGCTTCCGAAAATGTGTACAAAGCCACTGATCATGATTGTGTTGAGCTATTTGTATCACCAACGAGTGCAGCAGAGACCCATTCTGATGCAGCTGCTAGTGTTTCTGACTCAGCATGTGAATGAAGCAGTAGAGGAGTAATTGAGACCTAAAATACGGAAGAAATCAAGTTTGCTTATCAAACTTTGTACTGAATCAACTGATTTCTAACATCACAGAATGACAAAGGATTAGCAGAAAGAGCTGTTTTATGTCGTTGACTTACAAATCCGTCTTCCAGGGCTCTGAAATCCAGGTCCTCATCAGTACCTTCCTGCTCCTTGTCCAGAAACTGCAAATAACCCATAGCTAATTCAGTTCATAGCCACGTAAAACTACAGATTCTTCCATGGAAGAGAAATAAAGTTGGTAGTACTTGAGAAAATAACTGAGAAATAGCAGATTAACGTACACAAATATGCAATTACTAAACACAGGGCTGCAGAAATTTTATTTACCTCTAGTCTAAAGTACTTCTTGACACGGCCAGTATCAGATTTGCCTGCGGCTCCAACTGACTCAATCTCCACCATACTCTTCTTTTGTGTGGTCAAACGACGAGCTGCACCCTAAAAACAAGTAAAAGAAGGTATAATCCCAAGAATAGATACCAGACAGAAAAGCAATTCAGACGAAACGCATACGAGGGGAGAGGATGGAATTATGTAATGTACTCACAGCAGCAGAGGCATCTCGGCCAAGCTGTGCAAGCTGTAGGCCAAGACTTTGTTGATTAGACATAAAATGTCCAGCAGGATACCGGTTTGCTGAAACAGCTTGCCAGTTAGGAGTGGATCTCCACATGCTTTGTTTGGTAAATTTGAAACCCTGTCAAGCAAAAGATAAATAATATGCATATTACAGTGAGGTTAAAAACTGATAACAAAGAAAAACTTAGAGAATACAAGAAAGCAAATAAAGTACAGAATATAACTTAGCTATGATATCAAGTAAGCTGACATAAAAAGTTGGGTGCTGATGCATGCCACTTTATTCCACATGGAGGATATCACATTGCATGGCAAAAGCAACTGGCACCGGGCCAATAAAAGGAGGAAAATTTTATAGGTCATTAACCATTTTAAGCAAAAGGAAGATTGTTTGCAGATAAGCGTGATAAAACACAGAAGGGGAAAAAAACAACTATTCTCTCAAAGGCTAGCAATGATATTGCTTTAGCAGTGCAGAAAGATGAAGTTTAAAGAACTGAAACAGAAAAAAAGACAGCTAAAAAGTGGGGTTTATGAATTGAATTAATATGTTGTGCTTTAGGTCAGAGCCAAAGATTAATGAGCTTTAACTAACAGCTTGACTATGACATTAAGCAACCAATGTTAATTATACTTCCACCTGTTATGCTCTCTTCCATTCATGTAAAAGATACTACCGGAAACCATTGCCGAAAATCAGTCTTCAACCATATATCACATGGAAATTATAAATTGCAAAATCAATATTCTTCAAAAATTACTTTTGAAGGACAGACCTTGTTGGTTAATGGAGATGTGGGGATTTCTACGTTGAGCAAGCAACTACTTGGAAAAATTCCCTTTCCAATATCTCTAGTAGCAGCATTGATCAAAGGTAAACAGACACTGACTGCATCCTTGAAATCACTCTCTTGGCTTTCATCTTTCTTCCTATAAAAGACAATAATCACTTGTCAATGATTAGGCAAAATCATAGTTACTTCCATATAACATAAATCAACCCACCAGTTTAGGGATATTGACAGAGAAGGTACACCACAAATTAATGCCTCTCTGGCTCCGGCAACAACACCTGAGTAGAACCTGATGAATTTTGTTAAGATATAAGAATAACCCCAAACTATAACTAAGGGCCAGAGGCGTTAAGTAGAACTGTAGAAGCAATAAAAAGTCATGGATAGCTTTAAGCAGATATCAACGAGTAATACGTGCTCAAGAAAAGAATAAATTATCATGGAGACATATTCGAGAAAAGAATAAATTCTGCATGCTAAACAGTGATTCGAAAGGGAAGTACTGAATTGAATGCCATTGGTACTTAACAAGATGAAATAGAGACATATGCACATGGAAACAACTTACATGTGATGACCACAGCTTGAACCTCGGTTGATTCCACTAATTACCTGAAAATCATATTCCAAGAAAACTATGAAAAATGCTTACGGTTGAAATCTAAATGTAAAATCACAAATAACAGCAAATTATTACTCACCAGCAAAGGCTTTGACCAAGAAAATAGTGCCCCAGATAATGCTAATGACACACAATCCACAGGAGTCCCTGAGTGACAAGAACCATTAGTAAACGTCGTATTACTATCAACAAGTATGACTAAATTATATTAGATTTACACATTAGAAGCATAAAACAATACAAGCATTGTTTACAACGGATGACAGTCAATATCACAATAAATAGAAAGGATATAATTCATCATCTTCTAGTAAGACAAATAAGCCATATCCCTCTTACAGAACCTAACAAGAATAGTTAACTACTAGATGCAGCTTAGTTTGTCCGTTGTACATGATAATTAAGATCATTTCACATTCCAAATGAATAAAATGATACCAAGCAGTCAAAAGAAAAGGTTTGGGTGAAACAGATAGTAAATTTGAAGCCATACCCGAAACTTCATAAGCTGTGGCACCATTAATTTCAGCAGAACTTACAGCAATCGTTTCTCGGAGCGTCACAGAATGACCTGACACTGATTTGTCCCTAAAGCAGTTCATTCACAAAGTAACAAATCAGAAAATACTCCCAATTTCAATAACCTACAAATCAAAGTCAATTCAGAAACACAACATACCCAGATGAGAAAATGAATAAAAAAAGTGAGAAAAAAAAACAAAAAAACATAAATAATCAGCTAAAGACAACTCAAATGGCCATACACGAGAAATTCTGAATACAAAACATTGCCTCAGATAAGAAAATTCAAAGAATAGCCAATAAAACACAAAAAGGCGAAAAAAATCATTATTTAAACAACACCCACAAACCTAAATAATAAATCAAGAGAAACAGACGACAACATACAAATTACAAAAATCACAGAGAACACAGACAGAGAAACGAACAAACAACCCACTAAAAATATCAAAACTTTAACGATACACAGATACCCAAAATCAAAACTTTAACAGAGCCCAGTTGCCAAAATTAAAACTTTAGTTTAAAAAAGTGGCAATAAACAAGAAAAAAGAAACAAAACCCACGATTGAGGTGCGCAAACGTGGACATTGTAGAGCCCTTCGCGAACCAAAGCTTCAACTAGATAAACAAGGCCAGGAGACTCAATTCCATCCCCATTTGTGACCAAAACCACAGGCTTTGAACTATCAACATTCTCCGCAGAATCAGAAGTGGAGGGTTCCGTTGATTCATTGGCCTCTTCGTTTGATTGCTTACTGGTGCCATCATCACCATCATCTTCATTGTCTTTACTCTTCTTCTTCTTGTTTAAAAGCACTTGTTCCAAGTTGGACACAAGACCTGGAGGCATTAAGTTGTTTCTCACAGAAGTCATTTTTATCCTTTTTTTTTCCTTTTTCCAAATTGAAGTGCTTTTTTGAGCAGAGAATTTGAACAAAAGAAAACCCTAAAGAGAGAGAGAAGGGTGTGGTAATGAAAAAGAGGGATTGATGAAGAAAGAAAAATGGACCGGGTCTAAAGGGGATTCTTTTAGAGAGAGAGAGAGATTGGGATTGGAGGGTGAAAAATTGGATTGATTGAGGGGGGAAGAAGAAACATTTCTTTTTATTCGATAATTGTTTTTAAGAAGGTTAATACAACTTCAACAACTTAGGTTTGCTTTTAATGATCACGCTATTACATGACATGACATGTTCAAATCTAGACATCCTACTTTGTGTAGGTGCCGTTAAGACATTTTTGGACGTTCCTTTATTTATTTATTTTTTTAAAAGCTTAAAACGTTAATTATGTTTAGATAAAATAAATATAAATTCTTGTATATAAATATTGATTGGAAAAATTATTTTTTATGCAATAGTGTGATTAAGTCTTGAGTTGTCTTAACTATTAATTATCATGCGACATTCATTTATAGTAAATTTTATAATTAATAAAAATAATATTCAATCATCGACTAATTAAATACTAAATTCATTGGGACTCATTTGATTCTAGCATTGTTTTTTCATATAAAAATTTTTAACACGAGGCTATAAAGACAATTATGTTTACTAAGATTTTTTTTTTTTGTAATATACTTGAACAACATGGATAAAAGAAAAAAGTATCATTCAATGACAAAGCTGATGGCATATTTTTAAGAAGGTACTGTGCTGTCTCATTCTCATGATTAGGAGTGGTAATTTGGGACATGATTTATTTTTTGATTCGATTAGAAACGATTTATTTTTTGATTTGATTAGAAACGAATTAAATAAAATTTGATTTGAAAAAGTTGATTCGTTTAATAAATAAAAGAAATCGATTCGATTTGCTAATTAAATAAATTGAATATTGATTTGAGGACATTGATTCGTTTACTTATTTAAGATTCGTTCAATAAATAGGTCATAAACGAATTGAATACGATCCATTCGTTTTAAATTAGTTTATTACTCAGTTAATTAAATTTCTTATTTATCCTTAAATATGTATAAAAAAAATTAAAGTTTGAAGGCTAACATAATAATTATAAATGATAATAAATCTATATTTTGCAGGATGTTAAATTTGTGATCTTTTTGTATTTTATTTTGCTTAATTTTTTTCATTAATTATATTTTTGTAAACAAATTGATATTTAATTCGATTCATTATTGATTCATTGTAGGATAAATGAATAATAAATGAATCCAGATTTGATTCTATTTATTTATTAATTTTACTAAACGAATTAAATAAATCGAACCGAGTATTAATTTAATAAATAGATTAAATCAAATCCAAAAGTTTCAATTAATTTAATAAATGAATTAAATCTAGAGCAGAAGAGTTTTAATCTAATTTATTTATAATTCGATTCAAATTTATTTCAGTTATTCATTTTATCATCCCTACTTACAATTAGGATGTTGGAAGAAATTTGTATTTTGATATCTTTAATTCTTTATATATATATATATATATGGACACACACACATTTCAAACAATTGATGCAAAATGTTTCAGCTGTGATTGGATTGGAATAAAAAATAGTTATGTCTAATTTAATAAGTTTCTTTAAAAATTAGTACACGTCATGATATTTTATTTCCTTTGAAAAGCTCATGAAAATCTTGATTTGATTCCTTTTTTTTTTTTTTTTCTTTTGGGCTTATGTTAAGTAATCTTGTGACAATATGAAAGTAAAAAGGAAATGCGGGACGTGAGACTTTTAGCTCTTCTAATCAGGCCAGAAGAGGCAATCGTCTTGCCCCACAATATGAAATGTCTTTACTCAACGTGGCACGTCGTCGTTTAGTCATATGCCGTCGTTAGCAATAGGATCATTTAATAAATTAATCAATATTAAATGATTAATTTAATTAATCAATATTTTTTATTTTATGTACATGACAAATGAAAATTGGAATCTTATCCAACTAATACTTGCTGTCTCCATCCTCTTTGAAAGTCAGATCGTGAATTGAGTTAAATTAGTTCACAAAATTGGAAGTTTTCACCTAATCTTCAAAAAAAAAAAATTAAATTAAATACACCTAAAGTTATATATTTGGCTACCCCAGTCAGAGAAGAGAAAACTTGCGAATCAAGCAAGCCCACCGCAACAAAACACTGGTCTTCCCATTGCCTGTACTCATGAACCTGCCATGGTTTCAAGAGCATCAGATGCATGTACAGGTTGTACGAAATGTGTTGCCGAGGGAAGAAGATAGGTGTTTTAAGTGTTACCTCTCCCACGTTTTTTGCGAGATGATTGCTGTAAAAGAGTGCTCAACATCTCTTCCATCCTCTTTGAGCGATCATCACGGTCTTTCAAGAACAACTCAACCGTGCTCTCCAACTGCTTTATTTTTTCAGCTTGGTCTTGTATCTTTTTGTTGAGTTCTACTTTTGTCACCTAATCATTCCAAGATTATTAACTATATGAATCTATATATATACGTATGCATGTGTGTGTGTATACGTGCGCGCACAAATTGTCTGTAAAATAACAAAGTGAAGGATGCCTCAGCTATGGATATAGAGAATCTAGAGATTTTATTTCTTAAAGGCAATGTTACCAACTTACCATCAGAGTCGAGTCTTTTTTTCCAACAGCATCCCTTGATACCGTGTCTTGTTCCTCATCTGAATCTGTCGTCCTAGAGTCTTCCCCTTCATCTGAATCCAGGTCTTCATAAATGAAAGCATCATAAGGAGGTACCTGAGAAACGAGCAGCATCAGCTTAATCATATTTGTATGTTGATACAAATATTTATGACAAAACTTTTTCAATTCTTCTGCATCATCTCCCCATCCTACAGCCTAATACCTATATGAAGCATACAGTCATGTACCATCCTGATTTTAGACTCAATTTAATCCATCCACAAGAAGCATTAGTTATGCTATTTTGTTACCCTTCATATCATTCCCAAGCACCAAGCTTTTCAATTACTTACAATTCTAGTGTCAGTTTTCTCCCTAAGTCCTACGTTGTATACGGTTGTCATTCATGTTTTTCCCCTCAGAGGGCGGAAAAAAAAAGAATTAAAAACAACAAAGTTCCACACCTCTGGCTTTTCTGCAGCTTTCAGTTGGAGAAACAAAGGAGAATCAAACAGAGGAGGCTTCAATACAGCATACGCTCCTACATTATCAAACCCATCAACCTGTATAATTTCCAAATGCCACGAGCGTATGAGATTCAGCTTCTCCTTACTACTCTGAAAGTCATAACTACTATGGCAGGTTGTGATTGAAGAAGAAGAAGAAAGAAAAGAGGAAGGGAAGCAGATAAAGCAATAAAAGCCAAAAAACCATCTTAGCAACAAAGATAAGGACCAAACCTTTCCAAATTATCCATTCCCAGAGTATAGATATCCATTGATCCCTTTTTTTAATTTACTTTTATATGGGAATGCATATCCATATGACAAGTATAAATTCCGTCATGATATCCCCAAATCACAACTCTACCTTTCAGCAAACAGCCATGATAGGAGATTCAAATGACTTAACATCAAACCATCCTTTCCCATGAATCAACTCCAATAGAAATGTGAAGTGGCTGATAAAAGGTCAAAGCCATTGCACCTCCGCAGATTGTTAAGACAATCCACAGAGGATAATGGATTAATACTAGAAAATAAATCTAAGAGAGTGCATGGTACAGCCAAAAAGAATCTGAACCTGTGGGTAATGTGGAGCAGTGAACAAAGTATACAGTTCCCCAGAGACTGTATCATGATCTTTGCTGTAACCATTTAACATATTTCTAGCATCATCCACAACAGTCCTTGCATCAGGACCCTCATGTGATCTTATAATTACCTGCAACAGCAACAAACAAAGTCACCCAATCTTAATATAGGAATTCTTATTGTCGACAGAGATTAATGTAGAGAGGGTAGGATTGAGAGAGAATTTTCAACAAATGATTGCTGCATTAAAAACATCTAAAGCCATAACTTCCTAAGTTGTAGCTATTACCTTTGTTTCATCATAATGGCTTGGGATTTTCTAAACAAAAAGAAGAAAAAACAAAAATAGTTTTGGCACTAAAATTAGGAAAGGTAAATCTACGAATGTCAGAGTGCAGAACATCCTGGAACCATAAGAAAAGGCATAACCCAAAAAAGGTGCCTTGAAGGAATATTCAGGACATGTAGTAGTGAGATCTAGAACTAGAACTAGATGTGATATTATGAGTACCACTTGAAGGAATATTAATAAGATTGACATAAGATATATTGAAACCAACTTAAGTTCAAATGATTAATTATAAGCAACTGAAGGATTCTAACCTTCAAATGGTTCTCTTTTAAGAACTCCTCAGTGCAATCTGGACCCCACAGTAGACCGAACTTTTCAGTATTTTCTCTGAGCCCAGCTTCAGAAGACGGGTCAGACCATAGAACATCACTCAATAAATCATTTTCTGGCACATCTTCAAGAAATCTGTTTACTTTAGCGAACTCCTTTAAAGAACCCAAAGATAAAGTATCCAGCTTTTGTCTCTTTTCTCCAGTAGAACATTGTGTACTGGCACTGCATGTGTGACGAAATAGTCCCCCATGTGTTGTGTAAACACTTTGAGCAATGATTGTGGCCAGCGGAAGTGTTCTGAAACACTCCAAGCATTTATCAAACACCACTTTGCAATCTTTTTTGCCAAATTTGGTGCATAACTCTGCCCAGAAACCGTATGCCAATGCGCAATTCTTTGTTTCATGATTTCCCCGGAGTAAATATATTCTATGAGGCATCAAAACCTACACATAAGTGATTAAAATTTAAAACAAAACAAAACATTGTTTTTTTTTAATAGGAAACAATAAAACTAGTATTAATAAGAAAAATAACACAACTATCACATCTATAGGCCAAGCATAAGAGGATTATCTCGCAAATCTATGAATTCAAATAAACAAGCAAGTGCATGCAAACTAACAAGAAGTCATCTTGTATTGTCTAATTTCCTTTTTCTTCTTTCTATTCGTGTCAGAGATATACCTATAACCAGAATAATAAAGTAAACCAAAATGATTATAGCAACTTTAATATACCTTCCAAGCCAACAAAACTAAAAGCACTTCCAAACCCCATGAACCTTTATCAACATAGTTACCATTGAAAACAAAGTATCGATGATCAGATGGAAACCCAGCATTTTCTTCAAAAAGTGCGACCAGATCATGAAACTGTCCAAGAATGTCACCAACAACAATAACCTCTGAATCCTCTCTAACACGAAGTTTCATACAGTTTCTTTCTTCTCTCATGATTTTTGAAGCAGCATTAATCAACTTTTTCACAACAGTGACAGGCATTACATTTTGAAATTCCTTTGGGTCTTTCCATGAAGACCACTTGAAGGTTGAAATAAGAAGCTGAATCCATTCCAGGCTTATACGTCCATTTCGAGGCCATGAAAGAGGTAAAGCATCCTGCTTCTTCCTCAGGTTCTCTAATTTGCCAGCAGCCAATCTTTCTCTCGTTGTTGAACCAACTTCCACTTGAAGTTCTTCAAGTACACCTCGTAGACTTGAGTCAAACACACATTGTTTACTTACGATATTACATGCACTTCTTAACATCTCCACCACTGCTTGCTTCAGTGGTCCATCTAAATCCTGAAAATTCATCTCACATGCATAATCAATGACCTGCTTGGCCACTGCCACCTACAAAAAATTGCATATCATTCGGTAAAAAGAATTTTTAGATTAAATACTTCTAGATAAGACATTTTTCTCCTTTATAAGTTGGAGACAAGTATCAATATCCCTAGAAAACAAATTTAACTTGCAACATATTGGAAAGTAACTAACGAATTATTTCTCTCAACTTCTCTGAATTCAAAGAAGGCATTAAAGCAACCAGAAAATAGAAAAGCCAAGCACTCACCACTCCATCAACACTAGAGCACCATAACTGTTCGGCATCAGCTTCCGTAACCTGTAAATTTATATATATAGTTCAAACAGCAATAAGCAAATGATAAAATGATATACCCATAATGTCATTTCTCTCGGTCTACCTGCTTAGTTCGGCCATTGACCACGCCACCTGCTATTTCAAAAATCATAAATACACGGCGAAGATTCTCATCACTTAAACTAACCAAATCCATTTCTTTATTGATGATTCCCATAATCTCTTTGAATTCATCAACATCCCCTAACAAAGGAAGGAGGTCCATTTTGTACTAATCAATATAACTGCAAGCGCCAAAAAAAAAAAAAAGAAAAATTCTCTGAGATAATTAACCATATTAATTTTTTTAAACGGAAAGCAAAATATGGTTTAGCAAAATCGCTATATATTAAAAGGAAAATAATTAAAGCGAAAATAATAACAAACAATGGAAAATGAAGTATTTTTCATAAATATTTCTAGTGATACTGCTTAATAAAAAGAAAATTAAATAAAAATTACTTCCATAAGGAAGCCAAAAAATAAAATAAAATAAAAATAATAAAACGACTGAACAAATAAATAAATTCAATAAACTCTCGAATGATGACTAAATGTTACCTGAACACGAAAATAAGAAAAAGAAAAAGAAAAAAGAAAAAACACACCGGTGACGGAGAAACCGCCGTCGCAGCCGAGGAAGTTAGGTTACGTGGTGTTTCGAATTGGAAGGGAGCGAGACGATCTGGTTTGGGGATTTCCAAGACCTTTAGTTGTCGTTTATTAGTTTCCGGATAGACGACACTGTCGTTTCATTATTTAAAGAAATTTAAAACGTCCCCTCACCTTTTGGTTTAAATACAAATGACTACCCAAGTATTAAAAAATAATCCAAAATTAGGAAACAAAATTTGAATACTATATATTACTAATCACACTGTCGCCTAAGCAATGAAACTCTTCTGTAAAGTAATAATTGATTTGTATAAGGAATGTATGAAATAATCTAATAACAATTGATGACACACCATTTAGAATTTAAATTTTATTTCCCACTTCAATTCGAAAACATGTAGTTATAACTTGTTCGCTGCATAAGCCCTTGTAATTTGAAAACTCAAAAAAGGAAGGGATAAAAAAAAAAAAAAAACCTACTAAGGAAATCAATCACAGCTTAACCACGACCAAATCTGTCCTTTAGATTTGATAACAGTATTTCCGGTCGACTTCGAATTTCTGGGCTAGCAATCATGTAAAATACGACATAACATTCGATCATATCATACGCTAGCATGTGATCATATATAAACATCAAATCAGAGGACGACATGCTGCTTTTCGATTTCATAAGTTGTGATAATTTGACGGCCTGTCATATTTAATATAAAAAAGACGTCCCTATTCAGCGATTGAAAGTTTAGACGACATTGTCGTTAATGATAATTACGGATGTATAGTTTCTAAAATCATCAAAGTGATAACATCATCAGAAAAATACAGTAGGTTTAATTCAGAGATTCCTCATCGTTCTGACTACCCTCACTAGCTCTCTTTCTTTTCTCCAGCACCTTGAAACCCTCAACACGATTTGCCAGATATCGATCCACCAATGCTTTAATCTTCTCCAATGCTAACTTGTTTTTCATATTCAGGTCTTCTGTTGAAGCTGCATATGCTATTTCTTGAATTTTCATCATTTCCGAAACCTGTTAAAAGTCATACATATGATAGATATATTACAATCAATATCAATAGGACCACTAAGCATGTGGATTAGGAAAATGTATGAAAGGAGAGGAAAGAAAAGCCTCACTGATTCTTGAAATTGAGACGGAGCAAATGCCCGCCTATGAACATTTTTCCGGGTAATGTTTGAGTACCATGTTGCGTATTCACTCTCATCTGTGCCATCCCCATCCTCCACACCATCCACAATGTTTTGCCTACGGTTAGACCACTCTTGCAACTCTGAATCCATTCTTTTTGACGTGTCCAACTCATTATCAACTTCATTATTCTTAGTCTCACGTCGCTGCACATCTTTTGGAATTGATTGATGCAAGCCGAACTGCCTCAAACAACGGTCTGGCAAATGCCATTCAGCTTTATCCATACAAAGCAAGATTGTCCTAGACCTACCCAGAATTAAATCACCTCTAAAATTTTCTGGAATGCTTCTGCTATCCAAATCTTTGTAAGGGGTCCAATCCATCTGTTTTTATCATCCAGGGTATCAGCAATCAGGCAATAAAATTTTGCATATCGACCTCCAAGTTAAATAACAAAGCTAGAGAACTTACGTCACTTGAATCCAAAGAGTCCAATTTCTGGCGATACATAACTACATCAGATTTAGTTTGAGTATTTAGTCTTCCTTTCCAGTGGAGAGCAAGTGGAAAGCGATGAGACAAGTCTTGCCTAAGCTCTGGTCGGCCAATGTTAAGATGAAAGTAACTCCAGCACTGAAAAAAGTGTTCTATCTAATTAATCCCAACCTTCCAACAAAAAGCTGTAAATATTAATACAGTAAACATGTCAAATGCTTTACATATTTGTGCCTTCCACAAATAGGAATGTACAATTAAAAACCTGAATGTAAAATCAAATTTAAGTTACCTGTAATAGTGTCAGAGAGCCACTGATAGTACCTTGAGATTTCATGGAAGCTTTGCCGAGCTGTCTATACAAGAACGCCAGTGCTGCCGCACCCCATGCATAATTCCCAGCTTTGTCAAAGTCCTTGAACAACGGAAGGTACAAAAGAGGGACAAGGTTGCCAGATGTTGTGGCAAATATTGTGCTTCCTACCAAGTACATTAGAAAAGCACGCGTCCGTCGTTCAACCTCTTCATTTGAAGCGTCTTCAGGACACTCGGAAAAGTTTTCCTTCAACCAACCAAGTTTAACCATTCCACCCTTTATCTCTTTAGCATCTGAATTTGGTGCTTTCCCTAACAAATTTTCACAAATTTCTGTGTTAGAACCCATGACAGTGTTATCTCTTACTACAGCTTCCCCATCAACCCTTAGTCCAAGAATTCGGACTACTTCATCAAGTGTAATGGTAATTTCCCCACTTGGCAGATGAAATGAATTAGTTTCCCTCCTCCACCTCTCAACCAGCGCAGAGATGAGTGGATTATTCAAGCTGACTTGTCCAATCAATCTAAAATGTCCAAAGCCAGCTTTCCCCACCAAATCAATCTGTTTCTTCGTTAGCTTCCACCCATCAATTTTTGAGGTGTGTTCATGACACCTCAGCGTACCACGGTCCTGACCTTCCCATATAGCTGAGGAAATATGTTGCTCTTGCTCATACAACACTGATGGATCAATTGGTCCAGGAAAATTTGTTGGAGGAATTTGAACACTCATTTCTAACGCTCGGTCAGAGGAACCTGTTTAGACAAAATTGTAAGAGGTGAATCCCAAGCAGTTTTTAGACTAGTGGCAACGATGTTTGTTAAAGCAAAAGCCAAAAATTACTTCAAAATAGCATGAAAAATGACTCAGCATTTTGAGTATCAACCATCAAACATTTCGACACTGTTTTTTTGGTGATTCTGTAAATTCCATCAACCCATTTTTCTGCAAATTGCAAAACTACTTTTTCTGAGCCGAATAATACATGATAGGCACAAAACTAACAAAAATAGATAAGTTTCCCAAAATTCTATCAGCTTGGTGAATTAATAAGAAATTGCGAGGAAAACCAAAAAAAAAAAAAAGGAAAGAGAGAGTGGAATAAGAGCCCTAGACAGTACCTTTCACATGCCAACTGCTGCAAAACGCTGATTCTTAAAAGGAACCGAAAGAATGATGACCGCGCTAGGGCTTGGGCTTTTGTATTTTGGGGATTTCAGAAATGTGTCAAAAGAGAAAAAAAAAAAAAAAGACATTAGTTTAACGAGTGCAAATTTTTTCGCAAATTCGATTTTGACAGCATAAAAGAAATTTAGAAAATCAGTTAGTAATAGTAGTGTATAATTATTACCTCACTTTGGATCAAACTTTTAACATCCGCAGCATTTTATTGTCATTTTTTATTTAAAATTTTATTTTACTATTTAGATAGAGCCAATATATAAACATCGTGATGTATAAACATTCGACAAAAAATGAAGAGATTCTCGTTACTTTTATCAAATTGCCGCAACATTTACGTCCCTTTCTCTACACTTTTTATTTTTATTTCTTCTTACATCAAAAGTTCTTCAGAGAAATAATGTATAAATCAATTCGTATTCGTATTGAAGCAAAACAACCAAAACCAAGAGGTCCCGTGTTATTGCTAGCCTACCTCGGGTTGCACGTGGGTCCACACCGAATCAAAAACATCAGCCACTTTGGACGGCAATGAATGGCGCGTACTTTCCACGTGCCATCAACAAGCTTCATCAGGCCGTTCACTTTTTCCAAAAGATAGATGGGCGGCCTGTGGGTTCCAAAAAGTCGGTGTCCGTAATAGCAAACTGGGACCTACCTTGTCCGACGCCACTTCGGTCCTACCAAACCGCATTCTTTTGTAACGCTCGACGGCAAGACCCAACGAGTCAAAAATTTTTTAATATTGTTAAGATACCAAGTCGATCATGTAATAAACATAATATATAAATAATATTATGATATATATTTTATTTTCAAGAATCAACATATAATAGATGATTATATAAAATTTAATTATATATATATATATATATTAATTTATTATATTATCTTTGATGTATTCTAAAATTTTTCACAAACTATAAATATTCTCTTTTAACCAATTAAAATCTATCATGTTAGCGAATATTATTAGACTTGAGATCGGACAATTTTTATTTTTAAATGTAAACGTATTTTTAATTTTGCTTGATTGGCTTTGATGAAAATCATTACCAATTTACAAAAATCATATACTTAAATAAAAAAACTTCTAACTAATAAATTGCATGTGATCAGGAGGACATGAATCTTTTGAATATTTACTTTTTAATAAAAGAAAATATCGAAATGCGATCTCAAATTATTAGTCAACGAAATATTAAATATGATAAGTATGTCAAATATTTTGTGAAAGACAAGAAAAAAATGAATTATATATAAACATATTTATAAGTTTATTTGAAACCAAAAAACGCAATGAAATTTCCATTATTTTAAAGTTTGATTTTGATTGGTACATCATAGAGTCGTCAAAATATTTTTATTTAAGTTGTTTAATTATTTTGTGAAGAGCGTGATTGCCCTAGAACTCCAGCAATACCTCTCCAAATCCGATAAATCTCAATAAAAAATTCATGTGAAATTTTCAAAAGATTTTCATTCTTCGAACTTACACGTTTTAAGTATAAGTCCCTATTATTTAAAAGAAAATTAAAAAAAAAAAGTGGGTAAGTCATGGTTGCCACTTAATTTTATTCGATCATGCTGACATGGCACAAACCCATTTGTCATCATGTAAAAACCGGAGAAATATCACCGGACACAAACTCAACCTGACTTCTTTTTCTTGCGCACATAACAGATTCATCAATCCCGTTTTCAATTAAAAAAAGTAAATTGAATTAAAAAAGGTCAAAAAAACAAAGGCAAACAAATCTTTTTTTGTAATTTTTTTGTTCTTGCAAAAATTTCCTTTTGTTACCAGTCAAGCAACTTTTAAAACAACGATAGTTGAACTCAGATCGATCAATTCTCTCTGTCTTTCTCACAACGTCTCCAAACGTCAATCAAAATGGGTGCGTTTTACGTTCTCCTAAATTTTAATTTATCTATATCTCTGATCTTAATCCTATTTATGCTGCATCTTAATTCGCTAATACATAATTTTCTGTCTTGAAATTGCCGTTTTCAAGCTGATCTGTTATTGCATTAGTTATTAATCTCGTTTTCATTAGATTTCAAGAGTTACAACTTACAATACGTTACATGCGTTTTGTATTTTTAATTTATGAATGGCTTTATTTTTTATTTTTGTCCCGTAATTTGAGTAAATTTAATCTGATGTGATGTGATTGATTGATTTGCAATGATTTGATGTTGATTTTAGAGTTTTGAGCTGTGATTTAGTCTTTAAATAATGAATTTGAAGATTTTTAGTTGTTTGGATCAGGAATGAGATGTGTTTTTTCCTTTCATGTTTTGTTGAGGTATGTTGAGGAATTTTTATTTGTTCGGTTCCTGAAAGTAAGATAAGGAGATGAAAAGAAAACATAAGGTTAATATTTGTGTATCTGACTTGAGCCTACTTCTACGGAGTATGTTCTGGGAGTGTCAGAGTGATTAGTCATTTCATACTTAAATGTAGAAAGAGTTGATATTAAAAAAATTATATATACAAAGAGTTTCTAATCCGATTGGTTTTTGAATATTCTACATTGGAATTGATATGGAAAAGGTACAATTTTTTTGACGGAAAAATGATTGTCGTTTTGTTTAAATTTAATAGAGTTTATGTCTACTGTCTCTTTTCTCTGTTTTTTTTCTGTTGACTTGTCTTCTATACGAGCATGTTGAAGTCATAGAAACTGTAAATCTCATTTTAGTTACTAACATGTGTACCTGTTTGGTTTTCCAGCAAAGGGTGAAGAATCTTGCTCAACTCAGGTTATTGATGGGGATGGTACGTTCAATGTTTCTGGAATTGAACATTTTATCAAGGAGGTAAAATTGAGCGACTGTGGGCTTTCATATGCCGTTGTCTCCATTATGGGACCACAAAGTAGCGGTATGCATTCTTTTCTCCATTTAATGTTGGAAATAATGCATCTTAGAAAAGGCTAGCCAGTTTGTACTCGATTAAATCAAGTGAACATAGCATGTTCTGATGGCATTCCTGTGAATTAGACAATATATGGTAGGATGTCTTCTAGGTGAGCATGTTGAAGAATGCTGATTGTGAAGTTTGTTTCAATTTTCCCCCAAAAAGACAGTGTTGTTTTTGTGATTTAAAATGTGCTGTTCAATTTTGTATGATATTAGTGGTCCATTTGGCTGTCTCTTATTTTTCGTTTGCAATTTATTCTTCTTCTGGTCATATTTCATTTTGTCCATCTCTGTTATCCATTTCTTTATCACGTAGTTGGATATTATAGCTCGTATTAGTAACAGTTCACACTTAAAAGTTTCCACTTATTTTTCGTTATTATGACAGGGAAGAGCACGCTATTGAATCATTTGTTTGGTACCAACTTCAGGGAAATGGATGCGTTTAAAGGAAGGCATGATCTCTTACTAAACTTATGTACTTCATTTTTCTGTCAATTTGGCTAGTTCACCGATTGACAGAATGTGATTCTCCTCAGGTCTCAAACCACAAAAGGTATTTGGATGGCAAGATGTGCAGGCATTGAGCCGTGTACTCTTGTAATGGACCTGGAGGGAACTGATGGTAGAGAACGGGGCGAGGTACTCTTCTGCTCGAATTATTTTAATTTCATTAAATTGTAATAAATGCGACCATCAATTGGATTTTTATATCCACCAGTCCTCTTTTGTACTCGTTTTTCATTCAGTTTGTAACATGCTGCTTCCAATAGACATTTATATATCCTCATATATTTATGCCCTCTGGAATTTACGCATGTGATTTGGAGTTATTTCGTTCTGCTTTGGAATGTAGAACTGATATTGGTGTAAAAAGAGATGGTTTGAGACCTGGTTTCTTTCTTCCTTTCAGGATGATACTGCCTTTGAGAAGCAAAGTGCCCTCTTTGCCCTTGCTGTTTCAGATATAGTTCTAATAAATATGTATGTTTTCTGACTATCAAACGTTTTCCATTCTTGAAAACTTGTTTTGATTGTTTACTTCCGTTATCCTGTAATAACCGTCTGAAATATTTTCTGCATAGGTGGTGTCACGACATTGGCCGTGAGCAAGCTGCAAATAAACCTCTCTTAAAAACTGTTTTCCAGGTAATCTACATGTGCCTACCTTTTCGCAGCCAGCATTCTCACATAGAAATTTTGGTTTATAAGTTTTTGGTGGAATATTCTTACAGGTCATGATGCGCTTGTTCAGTCCACGCAAAACAACGTTGATGTTTGTCATACGTGATAAAACTCGGGTGTGTTCCTTTGTGTATTTCTCTTAGGGTAGCTTGAGAGATCTGGTTGAAGATTTTTAATTTTTTGTTGATCATCTTGTCCTTTGTTACTTTACTTAGTCAAGCTGAGATTTTGATGATGTGTTATTTGATTATAGACACCATTGGAAAATTTGGAACCAGTTCTAAGAGAAGATATTCAGAAGGTATAAGGATAGTGCTACATTTGTTTTCATTTTCAAACGAGCAATGCTAGGTATCCCACATTATGAGCCCCAATTTGAGTTTCAACTGATGTGGCATTCATCCATTGGATGGTGATTAAGTAATTTTACTAGGTATGAAATCCATCATCCAATACATGAGTGACATGTAACATTGGGACTCAAGTTGGGACTCAAATGTTGGGATCCCAAACATTATTGTTTTCAAAATTTCAAAATTGACTTTGGCGATGTTGCTTTCTGATCTTTGCTATTTTTTTTCTTCCCCTTAACCATAGATATGGGATTCAGTCCCTAAGCCACAAGCCCACATGGAGACTCCTCTAAGCGAATTTTTTAATGTAAGATCTCATGTTTCACTAATTGTTTAGGCATGTTTTCATTCTTTTAAGGGGAATAATTATGTGTTTATAGTGATAGTGCTACTTCTGGTCATATACGAACAGGTTGAAGTTGTTGCTCTCTCTAGTTATGAAGAAAAGGAAGAGCTATTCATAGAGCAGGTACAAGATCTCTAGAAGGGATATTTGAACTGTTTATGAATCGAAATAATTATGTTTTGTTGTTCAGATGTTCAAAAGCAATCCATCTGTGTGACTTATTTTCTTGATATTTGTTCCAAACAAAATAAATAGGGTGAGGCAATTCACAACAATAAGCTATTAGTAATAATTTTGCTGGCATTTTGTTTAAGACTTCTATTTTTGCATTACTTGTTGCCATCATTCAATATTTTATTGAAATTATATATATTTTTTTCATCTGTTCCCAGTCAGATTCCAAGATATTAAGATGTATCTTGTGCAATCTTAAGCTGCCTATTGTTAGATTTTTGTCTTGTAATATGAAGACAGCTAAATTCTCTTTTAGCTGACCGAACATTTTTAACATATATGCTCATGTTCTCTTTAACTTGCAATACAAAGGTTGCTAGTTTGAGGCAAAGATTCTACCATTCAATTGCTCCTGGAGGGCTTGCTGGGGATCGACGTGGTGTAGTTCCAGCTTCAGGCTTTTCTTTTAGTGCACATGAAATCTGGAAAGTCATTAAGGAGAACAAGGACCTTGATCTTCCTGCCCACAAGGTTACTTCGTGAATATCTTTCTTACGATGGATTTTACCAACTATTTGTTGTGCTGATATTGGATCTGACAATGATCTATTTATTTATAGGTCATGGTGGCTACTGTACGTTGTGAAGAAATTGCAAATGAAAAGTATTCAAGTTTTGCTGCAAATGAGGTATCTCATTTTCATTCTCTTCTCTTTGAAAATAATTTTGAACCTAGTTAATATTCTATGCATTGGCACCAGTTAAATTGGTTTGAAATTGACACAGGAGTGGTGTGAATTGGAGGAGGCTGTACAGTCTGGTCCAATTTCCAGTTTTGGAAAGAAGCTCAGTTCAATTCTTGAAACCTGTCTATCAGGGTAAGGATATTTCATTTCATTTAGTGTCTAAATATCCTGTTGGCTCTACTGCTACATATGGATTGACTGTATGATAAGAAGTTCAATGGTCAACTGACATTGGGTATTAGGACGAAATTACGTAGAGTATGTAACTGTGTGAAAAGTGTTTGTGTAATGATGTGTGGGTGTCCGAATTTCTTGTTTTCCTCTCAATGTTGGTTGGAACAATAGCCAGTGTTTTTCCATTTTTTTTTTTTTTAAGCTTCATAAGAGAAAAAGACTCTTCTCATTCAAGGGGAAAAAATATTGAACCGAGAGATACATCAGATCCTGTCACGACATATCCTTGCTACAGCTTCTCATGCAGTATTTAAATTGTTAACTGTACTTTGGGATGACATCATTTTGGATTATGCTTCATGTTTTTGCATTGTTTGGAGTATCCTTAAAGTTGTTGATTTTCTTAATTGATCAACAATTAAGTTCTTTTTGGTTTCATTAGGTACGATGGAGAAGTTATGTATTTTGATGAAGGTGTCAGATCTGCAAAGCGAAAGCAGCTTGAAGACAAGTTACTGCAAGTAATGCATCTTTCTTCAAAAAGGAGGCTCATCAGGGCCTTATTTGGTCCACTGGATTTCTTCTCCATAGTATAATTCATTGGTTGTGTATTTTATTCATTTCATTTTAACTTTATTTCCAATTGCTGGTCTTGTTTTGATTTGTCAGCTTGTCCAACCGGCATTCCAATCTATGTTGGGACATATAAGGTCTGGAACCCTTGATAAATTCAACGATGCATTTGACAAGGCTTTAAGTGGAGGGGAAGGGTTTTCTTCAGCTGCTCGCCATTGTTCTAAGTTTTATATGAACCTATTTGATGAAGCATGTGCAGGTACAATTTTTTGTATTTAATAATTACATTTTGTAAGTCAAGGAGAAAAACCTGAATCAAGAAACAGAATGAAAGTATGGAAGTTGTGTATCCAATATCTAAGGATGTGTATGAAATGAATTCATTAGAGAAGACTTGAGTCAAATCTATTGATTCATTGTTGTCTTATGTTCGAAATCCTGAAACTTGACATTTTTTGACAGTGGATGGGCTTGAGAACTATTTCTGATAGTGGATGGGCTTGAGAACTATGGTTGGTAACACTTGTACTTATCCAAGTATGATTTGTTATTTGATTTCTTGCAGATGCTGTCATTGAACAAGCAAACTGGGACACATCTAAAGCACGGGATAAGTTCCAGCGTGACATAGATGCGCATATTGCTTCTGTTCGTGCTACCAAGCTGGGTGAATTAACTGCTATTTTTGAGGTACAATTAAATACTCAGTTTATTTTTTTGCATCTTTTGATGGCATTATTGTGTCAAGTGTTTGATCGAGGCTAAATGATTAGATAAAGTAGATAGTACCGCGCTCTTAATTATTTAGTTCCAAAGTGTTCATATAACTGCTTGACACTCCTGTTGACTATTTCCTGTAGTTTGGGCCTCTTTGTAATGTCCAAAGATTTTCCCCAACAGTATTCTGCCTAAAGTTCTATAGTTGGCCAATTTCCATGAGACATTACAGATGGCAATATTATGGTTGCAGGCAAAGCTGAAGGAATCGTTGTCAGGACCTGTGGAAGCTCTATTAGATGGAGCTAATAACGAGACCTGGCCTGCAATAAGGAAACTTCTTCGGCATGAGACTGAATCAGCTATTTCTGGATTCTCTGATGCACTTTATGGTTTTGACATGGACGAAGAAATGAAGGAGAAAATGCTTGCAAGTCTGGAGAATTACGCAAAGGGTGTGGTTGAAGCAAAAGCGCGGGAAGAAGCTGGAAGGGTGCTCATGCGTATGAAGGACAGGTGGAATCTCCTTCCAATAAATTATTTTAAATGTTTGAATTTTTTCAGTTCGTCATCTGATGATTTACTTTGAAATTGCAAACAGGTTTACATCATTATTTAGTCATGATTCTGATTCAATGCCTCGGGTTTGGACTGGGAAGGAAGATATTCGAGGAATCACCAAATTGGCTCGCTCTGCAGTATGTTAATTATAAAACATTAAAGTGTTGAATCTTAATATTTTTAACTCCTCTGGTTTCCTGTTAATAATTTCTTTTTCGTTGCTTGCCAGTCCTTAAAGTTGCTTTCAGTTATGGCTGCAATCCGGTTGGATGATGAGACTGATAACATCGAGAGTACACTTACCCTTGCTTTGGTGGATTCCCCAAGCAATGGCGTTACAAATAGGAGCATTACAAATCATGACCCTTTGGCCTCGAGCACTTGGGAGCAGGTCTGTTTTTTATGAAATTTACCATCGAATAATGAATCGAAAGCCAAATTAAGGAAAAGGGAAAAAGAGAAGTTAGGATATGGAAAATGTTTTAAGACATGCAAATTTGCTTGATTGCATGCCCTTTTAAGCTTCATGTGGCTATTGCACATTACAAGTGTGGAAAGTCTGCATTATTGCTTACTTTATTTCGCATTGGTTTTAGTGCTTCATGTTTGTCTATCGTGCGCACTCATATTTAAGAGCATCTTCTTTTCCTGACTAATTAGTTGCAGCAACTGATTTTTTATTGCAGGTTCCATCCTCAAAAACATTGATCACGCCTGTTCAGTGCAAATCATTGTGGAGGCAATTCAAGTCAGAAACAGAGTATAGTGTCACCCAGGCTATTTCTGCTCAGGCATGAAATTTTACTCATTAGTCTACTTTAACTGTCTTATTTTGTATATAGGATTGGTTGGATCTCTTAATTTTCAAGCCAGCATTGACTGGATGATGGTCCTATGTGACCAGACGTTATTGTACTGGGTCTAGTAACTTGCTGGTGTTAACCTTGCGAGTGTTAGGGTACTAGATGGCTGGTTGGTGTGATTGTAAAATGAAAGCTAGAAATGTCAGGACTGGTTAAAAAATATTAGCAAGAGTGAGGATAAATTAAATGGCGTTGGTAGACTGGTTAGTGTCATGGTCTTAAGGGAAATTAAGTCGTAATTGTGGGTTGATTCTGTTCCAGATCTTGAGGTAGATAATAATAACTTATTGCATTGTCACTGTTGGTGGCTTATTGATTTATCCTTTCCTCTTTTAATATTTTCAGGAAGCCAACAAGCGCAACAACAACTGGTTACCACCTCCATGGGCAATTGCCGCCATGATGATCCTTGGATTTAATGAATTTATGACTCTTTTAAGGTACTTTGTTTTCCTTGTTGGAATAGAGATATAGTGTTTAAAAATTAGATATATACTTACACCATTATTACTTGTACTGATATCTTCTCATTGCAGAAATCCTCTGTATCTTGGCTTCATCTTTATTGGTTATCTACTCATTAAAGCCCTATGGGTGCAATTGGACATTTCTGGTGAATTCCGCAATGGTGCCGTAAGTGTTATACTTTATTTTATTGGATAACATTTTGAGGAACTTGATTTTAGCACAATTCAAATTGAAGTATGACACTCAATCCCAATTCATATTTCGAGATTTTTTTTTTTTGGTTTTGGGTGGGGGGCGCTCATAGGCTTCTGAATTTAAGTTGGCTTTAGTGCGAGTTAATGCTTATATGTGCTTAGTTGATTTTTCAATTTAGATAAATATCATAGAATACTTCTATTGTGATAGCTGTAGTAGTAGACACTCATGATTGGAATTCCAAAGCAAAATCATTTTTTTATAATTATTATTCTGTTCAGAGTAACAGTTTTAGTATGTTCCATGAGCTTTTCGACGATCATGAATGTACGTTACAAACTAGTTATGTATTTAAGCATTGCATTCTGTATTTTATACACGTGTGATTTGTATGTGGTAAAATATCAAACCATAGATCTGGCATTGGGACCAAACAGTTAGTCATCAACTTAAAAGGGTCATTCATTTAAAATTTTTCAAGTTTTGCCCCTATTAAAATATAGATCTTTGGCACTTCATTTCTTGTTAGAAGTTTAACGGGCGTGATGTTTGTGCATACTTACAGCTTCCTGGTCTTATTTCCTTGTCTACCAAGTTCCTTCCAACTGTAATGAACCTTCTGAAGAAACTAGCTGAGGAAGGGCAAATACCTGCAACAAATAATAATCCTCAGAGAAACCCTGTTGGAGCATCAATGAACCATCAAAATGGTGTAAGCACTAGTGAAATTTCATCAAGTGCATCATCTGAAGTAACATCATCTGGCAATGGGACTGAATACTCAAGTACCAGAAGGGAAGAGTAGGTGCAAGTTGCTGAACAGAAAGCAGCCTTTTCTTCTACATTTGAAGATGCCGGATTTCTGCTTGCTCTTGGTCACGCCTTTTGTCCACGAATCTAACTTTCAATGTGTGACGGTTTATTTATCCCAAAGGCATTTATTTTTGTGCAAGTGCCTCATACAGGGGGCTGAGATTTGTTGTGAAAAAGTCCCCATTTAATAGTTTTCTATATTTATAAGTCTAGGTTTTGATTTCTTTATTGTTTGTGAAAGAAGCTCAAGGAGCTTCTCTTTATTTACACACACTATCTTAATGGCTTTTGATTAGTCTGTTTTTCACCCCAAATTTTGTCTCGAGTAATGGAATGCTGTGCTTGAACCAACTCAAATGTGCGGCGACTCTAAATCTATTCCATTCTTCTTTTCTTATCTCTTGGTACATTTTGTTGATACAAAATATTCTCATAATTTGAGTGTACATGAGCTATGATATACGATCATTATTGTTATGGTGTGTGTATCCGTAGATTTCACGAGATTGAAGGGGACTTGTTGAACTTTATCAAATTTCAAGTCTTAATTTTAGGTTACAGACTTGCGGAATCTTGTAATTGTCACAAACTCTTGTTGGTGATTAATGCAGGCAGATGAAGAGAAATTAAGGAGAATTGAATCTCGGCCACTGAAACATTGTGGAAGCAGCTATGTTAGATATTGTTGCAGCTACCAGAAAAGCTGCTGTTGTACTTTGAAATTATTAAAATTCATCACATAAATTTTGAATCCTTTTTACAGCTGGATATAGCTAGCTTTTGACATGTCCAAGTGTTCTTAAATTCTCAGAAACTATAAATTGAGGCACAGGTTTGGGTGGGGTTTCATCTAATGCTTAGAGCATCTCATTTCTATTTCTCTTCTAGGCATGAAATAAATTGGCACGGCCCCTCACGGATGTCAAGTCATTTTCTGACCAAAAGAAGGAAAAACAAATCGAAAATTAAATGAAACGACACGGCCCCTCACGGCCCCATAATTGGATCATTTTTATGGCCTGCAATTTCTTGAAATGTTAGGGCACAAGTGCTTATGTACTTTTAATCCCTCAATTCTGTTACATGATTTGGCTTGAAAGATCTCATTGAAAACGCCATTAGATTTAACCTGGCATGCCTCATAACGGGAGGCGAGAAGCCACCATTTTGATGCCTCATTTTGTACATATGTTTGGGATTTTAACGATATCATTATGGTCACCTGAATCCAAATTTTATAAAAAAAAAAATGAGAGATTTGAAAATTAATTTGAGTTTTACCTACCTTCCTATATTTTTAAAGAAACCACAGATTTAGAAAGACAAAATCTAATGTCATACTTAATGATAATGTATTACGTTAACTACAATTGTTTAATGTTATAAAGCATCGACACCATACAATATTGTTAAAATGTGCCGTGAATAGCTGGCACATAGCTGCACTTAGCCAGTCACCCTAACCCCATTACATTAATTTTATTCAGTACGAAAATTTTATTGGGTTTCAGCTCCTGTTTGCGTCTTAAATTTTCCCTTTTTTTTTCCTTTCAAATTCTTAGCTACCCATCGCATTAAATTATGGTAGATATAACTTTGACACATTGTACTGGTTAATAGTAGCAATGCTCTACACATCTTGAGTAAACATAAATACATAATTTAAAATTTACAAAAAAAAATATTATCCAATAACTAAATCTAGCATCTGCTCAAGATGGAGGACTCGCATTACTCGAAAAGTAATATACAAAAGAGAGCACTTGCAGTGAGGGATTACGGGCCTTCATTTTTAAATATGTGCAATCATTTGCAAATTATTCATATCATATGCTGTACTCTTGTATTTATATTCATACCAATTTTTCACCCAATCACTATTTTGCAAATTTTAGACAAACATATTTCTGGTCAAATTTGACAGACCGAGTCCAGCTTCTAAATCTGGAAACATTTATTATACAATAATAAATAAAAGCCTGAATTGCATCGGAGTTTTTTTTTTTGCTCATAATAGGTGCTCTCATAGGAGTGATTACTGAGGCCACAACAATTTCCTCCAGTTTTGCCAATCTTTATTTTTGTTTCCTGTAGAAGCTATGGATTTTTCTTTTTTTAATTTTACTAGAAAGGTTACAAAATACTTGATCATCGCTACATTTTGATGTATATAAGATTTGATGTAAGATTTGATATAATAAGTCTCAATAATTATCTGATATAATATTATATAATATGTTGTAATTTGAACAATAGAATCACTTACAGTGCTATATATAATATTTAATGTAATAAGTCTCAATAATTATCCGATATAATATCATGTAATATGTTGTAATTTGAATAATAGAATCATGTATAGTGCTATATATAAGATTTGATATAATAAGTCTCAATAATTATCTGATATGATATTATGTAATATGTTGTAATTTGAACAATAAATTTGATGTAATAAATCTCAATAATTATCTGATATAATATTATGTGATATATTGTAATTTGAACAATGAAATCATATACAGTGCTATATATAAAATTTAATGTAATAAATCTTAATAATTATCTAAAATAATATCACGTAATATGTTATAATTTGAACTATAGAATCATGTAATAAGAAAAAAAAAAAGTCAATAAGAGTGTAGGACCTGATCATTAGGTTGGTTATTAATTTTTGACATGATGTGACGATTATATAGAAACCACGTTGATTGAAACTTAAGTTGAAACTTAGCGGATTCCTAAAATTATTGGTTAGGATTTTGATTAGACGACTGTACGCGTGGCAGTTTACCATTGGTAGAGTTATACTGTAGGGCTACAACTCGACCAACGTGCAGTCTGCGCACTAGATTACTACTCTCGTTGATTTATTATTTCAACAATATAAAGCATCATTTATGTTTGGCCATTCGTCAACATTGGAACGTCATGGATGGGATACTGGGATGACATTTCAAAAATCACCATTAAAGAATTATAAACCAAAATATAACTAACCAAACAAGAAAAAAAAAAAAAGATGACTATTTTTTACTGCATATGATCATTTCCTTCTTTCTATATTTATGCATTTCTTAAAGAACATTTGGGAATTCTTAAAAGATATGTTTGTGTGTATATATATATATATATATATATGGATAATAGATACTCCAAAAGTAGTTGTAATTAAGATAATATTTCTTTCTGTTGAATAATTTGTGTTCTCAACAAATTAATCAATGCACTGAAATCGACCCGTCCAACTTCAACGATCAGCTTACCTGTATGCAATGACAATGATAATGCTTATATAGAAAAATCGTGTGCATGCAGCATGCTACTTTATACATGCGATTGAATTTTGCGTTACTGTAAAAGATGTTTATAATATATATAGAGTGATGATACAGCCACAAATTCTTATACAAATTAATTTTGTATAAATAGATACAGTCACGTTATACAGGCGATTGAATTTTGCGTTAGTGTAAAAGATGTTTATAATATATATAGAAGAAAATATAAAATAATAAAATAAATTATATGAAGTAAGAGATATTTAATTCAACTAATTTAATCATGTCACATTAATTTGTACAAAATAAATTTATATAAAAATTTATAGTTATATTATTACTCATATATATAAATAGAAACTCTATGGTCTAGAATATTAGACTTTGATAAAATATGAAGCATTAATTAGGATTCAAATGTGGTGCTAATTAAAAGCGCGCAGGCATTAAAGTTGGCATATTATGTACAATTATTCATCATTACATATACATACAGTTTCTATATATCATTATTCTTATGGGATCAACAAGTTCAATAAGACTGCCTAGCTAGAGCTGGTACTGGTAATATGAATATGCATGAGCTGTTGTTAGAGTAATTTTAATAACATTTTTGGAGAAAACAAAAAAGAGAAAAAAGGCAAAATAGTTAATTAAAATAACAAAGCTTCCTACTCCACCTGTTGCATTCATTTCACCATTAATGATTTTTACCAGTTGCCGCTTCAGTGACCTTAAATACAGTTGAGAGCTGCATTGCTTTTGTTTGGTCATGGACGTGCTTATCTGGGTATCTATATATATATATATATAAATGTGTGCATATGCGCAGCATTAATTAATAGTTACTGTGTGTGTATATATATATATATATTTTTTTTTTTTTTCAGATGCTTCGTTCTGATTTTTTTATTGTGAATAATTATTAAATTATAAAATTTAATAATGTGTGTTCATTTTATTAAAGTATATAATTTAATAATATATTTACATATTCATTTTATTAAAGTATATGATTTAATAATATATTCACATAAAAAAATATAATTTAAATGAGATAATTTATCCTCAAAAAAAGAAAAATATTGAATAAATGGATTGAAATTTAAGCGATTTTTCAATTTCTTTTCCTTCTAAAAAAGCTACGGGAAAATGGAACGTACAAGAGAACTATATATATATATGCATATATGTATGGGAGTCGTAAACACACTCGCACACAAAACAAGGCCAACCGAAGAGAGCCACATAGAGGCAGAAGCCTGAAAGAAACTGTTTCTCTTCTGCGAGTGTGTGTTGAGTGGTTGTGGTTTTCAGTGGTCTTTTAGTCTGACGTTCAATGGATTTTGTAGGGGCACTCAAGCGAAAGCATAAGCTGCTGTTTCTGTGTTTTCTTGTTCTATCTCTCATCAGCTTGCTCTCGTCTTGTCAAGCAACAACTTCAGGTTTCTTTTCTTTCATTTTCCTCATGCATGCATGCCTTCTTTTCTTGATGATCAATCTGTGCAAACAGAGATCTGCAAATGATGTCTGTTTCTTTCTTTTGGTTTTTTTTTTAAATATTTCACTTTTTGTGTTTCTTCATCTGTTATAAAAGTTTCTTGATAATGCTGGCTAGCTAAGCTCTGTTAGTTTTTCATACAGCTAATTATTGTTCACAAGTATGCATCCCTCGGCAGCTTGAGCTTTCATTTCATTGCAACAGAGGCCGTAGTCTTGCTTTCTGGGAAAGGCCAAGAAAATTGTTAAAAGAAGATGAATTTTACTTCTGGAGATTAATTTGGAAAGAAATTAAGTAGTTGTGACCAATTTTGCTATCTTTGCATGGATGGATTGATGTGACCATGTTTTTGAAAATATTTCTTGTGCTTTAAGACTCAGAATTTTGAGGCACCTTTGTTAGCTAGTTTCCATAAAGTAACTTGGCATAGATTTTTATCAATAATACGACACTCTCCTTAACATATTCATTTCACTTAATTTAATTTGTCAGGCGCAGGCGCAAAGAATAATTTATACAAATACAGATACCCATTTATCAAAGAAGCAAGCTCATTCACATCACCACCACCATCATCATCATTCTCAGCAAGAAATGGTGATCATCATCATCACAGTGCATTTGACTACATAGTGGTTGGTGGCGGCACAGCTGGGTGTCCATTAGCAGCCACACTCTCTCAGAATTTCACAGTGTTGCTGCTTGAAAGAGGAGGCGTCCCTTTCAGCAACGTGAATGTCTCATTTCTTCAGAATTTTCACATGACTTTGGCTGACACTTCACCTCAATCTGCTTCCCAATATTTCATTTCAACTGATGGGGTTCTTAATGCTAGAGCTAGAGTCTTGGGCGGTGGTTCTAGCATTAATGCTGGTTTCTACACTAGAGCAGGTTCACAGTATGTACCCACAAATCTCTCTCTCTCTCTCTCTCTCTCTCTCTCTCGCCCTCTTTTTTGCCACTTTGTTTTTTGTTTTTTGTTTTTATTTAATTGCTCCCTTCTTTTGTTGGACATTTTGTGTATAGTGTCTTGTGAATGTAATTGAAGCCCTAGATTAAAAATGCAACCCTACTCTAGATTATGACTTTAGATTGCATTTTAGAAGAAATTTACAAAAGAAAAAAATGGAAATAGTCAAGAAATTTTGACTGAATTTTGTGTTAATATTCTTCAAGAATGAATTTTAGGTGAAGAACAAATTATTCTGAGTATGAGACAAAGTTTTATTATAGTTTTTTTGTTTTCATGCAAGTCAATAATTTATTTTGATGATGAAAACTTTGATAATAAAGAAGATTGAATTCATAGTTTCTATTTGGTTTTACTTAATTAATTTTATCTTTTAAAAATCTTGTAGAGATGATGAAGACATCTCAACTAAGATTAATTTCTCTTAATTATATATAGATGTAAAATTTTCTTTCTTCCTTCCTCTGTTATTGTTTGTTTTTTTTCTGTTTTCTGTTTGTGGGTCAATTTATACATTACTTCTCTCTTTCATGGCTGTAAATAACTTTTTTTCTTAACTAACATTATAAATGCAAACTGAATCAGTATCATATATACATGATGATCGAGAATTTAGACAAGATTATTGATTGGAAAACGGATGCTAGATCCTCAAAACTATAATAGTGATTTCCATAGCACTTGAAAAAACAGATATCCATAAGCCATTAATTTGGTCACATTAACATGGTCACACTCATTATTTTTCTCTTATTAGTATTTTCTTCTCTTGATGTGAAAGATACTACAACTGACACTAAAATGTCTACGTATGTTCTTGGTTGAGTGTTATCATAGTCATTGTATTGGTGTTTTTCTGTTCTTTTTTTTTCTAATAAAAAATTTGATCCTTCTTCATCTTCATTTAAATCAAAGTGAATTAAGATTAATACAACTACTTTCTTTAAATATTGTCTTAAAACTGTTTGTATTTAAGGCTATGAATCACGAATTTTGACGAGAACAAACCTGTGGGTTGACCCAACTTGGAGGCTAGGAAATCAAGATAACAAAATTCTATATATGTATAAATGCTTGTGATCGTGTGATTGAACACAGGGGCAGCCATTTATTATGAGTTATAAAAGTTTTGTCATGGTAACCATATCACATTCATGAATCCTGACCATGTCATAGTACAAGTATATCATAATATTTATGAACCCACCTTCCACTTTAATGGCTTTAATTCCTCCTGTTTTTAAATGCTAGATTTTTCGTTCATTTTCTAGCATGCAAATTCTTGGATCTGAATGGAAATGATAAGTTAATGTTTGCCATAATGCATCCCCTAACATATATGTATCGTCTATTCCATACACTTGTTAAAGCAGCAACTGTTAACTGTGATCTTCTTCTGATCTGAGTATTTACTCGAATTTTATAAAAAAATCATTATGAAAACTTCTCATTATCTTGGTTTACCCGAGTTTTAGTATAGACTCAGAGAGATGGATAGTAAATAAAGTTGAGCTGTGGGGAAACTTTGATGTGGTCCTTTGACATAACACTTGTTATAGTGAATTTGAGAAGAGGCATATAGATTATGTGCACTCAAAATTTGGCGTCACAAAAGACTGTTATACATTGGCTGCATGTATAGACCAAATGTGTAGTAATGATGAAGCTTCTTGGTTGCAGGTTCATTGAGAGAATGGGATGGGATGCCAAGCTGGTGAATGAGTCATTTCCATGGGTGGAGAAACAAATTGTTCACCAGCCTAAGCAAGAAGGATGGCAGAAAGCACTAAGGGACAGTCTTTTGGATGTTGGAGTCTCACCTTTTAACGGATTCACTTATGATCATATATATGGAACCAAGATTGGTGGCACAATTTTTGATAGGTTTGGCCGCCGTCACACTGCGGCGGAGCTGCTTGCTTCTGCGAACCCCCAAAAGATTACTGTCTTGATCCATGCCGCTGTTCAAAAGATTGTGTTTGACACATCAGGTATGCTAACCCATAAGGCTTGATTTAACCTTTATATGTTGCTGGCTACAGATGAGATATAAGTTGATGCAATGTGTATTGCAGGGAAGAGACCAAAGGCAGTGGGAGTTATATTCAAAGATGAAAATGGAAACCAACATCAAGCATTTCTTGCAAGAAACCCAAAGAGTGAAGTGATCTTATCGTGTGGAGCAATTGGGACACCTCAAATGCTGAAGCTAAGTGGGGTAGGACCTAAAGCAGAGCTCGAAAAGTTGAACATTTCAGTAGTACTTGACAATGTGCATGTTGGGAAAGGCATGGCTGATAATCCCATGAACGCAGTTTTTGTTCCTTCTAATAGACCGGTTGAGCAGTCTCTGATAGAAACTGTGGGAATTACCAAGCTGGGTGTGTACATTGAAGCTAGTAGTGGCTTTGGACAATCAAGAGATAGCATTCGTTGCCACCATGGAATAATGTCAGCAGAGGTAAGCAACAAGAAATCATTTACTTTTAAATGGCTAAAAAGCAAGTAATCCAACTGCTTTTTTGTGATTTTGTCAGATCGGACAGCTCTCTACCATTCCGCCAAAGCAAAGAACACCAGAAGCAATTCAAGATTACATCAGAAAGAAGAGAACACTGCCACATGAGGCATTCAAAGGAGGCTTCATTTTAGAAAAGATTGCAAGCCCTATTTCAACAGGCGAGCTTTCTTTGATCAACACAAATATTGATGACAATCCATCTGTTAGCTTTAATTACTTCAGCCATCCACATGATCTCAAGCGTTGCGTTGATGGGATTCGCATGGCTGCAAAGATTGTGCAATCAAAACATTTCTTGAACTACACGCAATGTGATAAGAAAAGTGTTGAGGCAATCCTTAATGCAAGCGTCAGGGCTAATGTTAACCTTGTTCCTAAACATACAAATGACACCAAGTCCCTAGAGCAGTTCTGCAAAGACACCGTGATCACAATTTGGCACTACCATGGGGGCTGCCATGTGGGCAAGGTGGTTAGCACTGCATACAAGGTTCTTGGAATTGATAGGCTCCGTGTTGTTGATGGCTCGACGTACAATGAATCTCCTGGCACTAATCCTCAAGCCACCGTCCTGATGATGGGCAGGTAAAGATTATAGTTCACATTTGAGTACATAGAAATGCAATTCTAAACATTATACTTGCAACTTTCCATTTCATGTAGTGATTGTTTAACACAATAAATCTGAGTTGTTTGTGATGTGCAGGTATATGGGAGTGAAGATTTTAAGGGAGAGACTAGGGAAAGCAGCTGGTGTGTAGTGTGACTAAGACCGTGGATTGAAGAAGAGATCATTGTTATTTGCAGTTGTGAAAGTGTAATTTAGTTTTGTAACAATTCTTAGCAAGCTGGTATGTAGTGTGTAGTGTGACCAAGATCATGAATCGAAGAAGAGATCAGTGTCAGTTGCAGCTGTGAAAATGTAATCTAGTTTTGTATCAATTCTCGGCAAGCAGTTGTATGGAGAAACTGGTTTGCTGCGGGAAACAATTATTCCTGTTTCTTTCTGTTCTTGAATCTTGATGTTACATCAATCAGCTATCTTTCACTTTGCTCCTTGTGGTTCTTGACAGAACTGAGAAAATTAAATATAGAATTTTTGAGTGTCATGCTTTAATTTGACGTTCCTTATATTAGCTTTAGGAAATTAGTTTTAAAAAGATAATTTAAATGCTGAGAGAATTCATTTGGTTGTTGCTAGTTTAAGAAAAGAGAAACAAAAGGATAGAATCATGAAAGATGAAACTCTGATTCAAGAACACAGGATGTTATTTTGTTTAAATCTGTCGGAACAGGGAGATTGATGGTGTGTGACATTCGCCAACTAAAAACTTTTCTCCATATAATGAAGCTCAATGCATTGTCTTCAACACATGACAAATGTATTAATCTTCACAGAACAAGAAGAGTAATGCTATGCTGACTCACTTTGAATATTCAATTGGAAAAATAACTTCATTAGAAAGTTGTCACTAATAAAGAAACACCAGAAATGACCAAAAAGAAACCTGTCTTGCTTAAAAACATACCACCCCAAAATGTCACATAATCTACCCACTGCACTGAAGCTTTGAAGTTGGGGTACCACCCTGCTGTCGTTAACATCAACAAAAGCCACTGCTGAAATTTTCAAAGGAAATGTTTTCGGAGCATGCATTTCGCAAGTTGCACGACTACATTTGATATTAGTTTGCATGCAATGAGATTGCCAGGAGTTTCAGTTCTCTGCAAGAGTGAATTTTGATCGTCTTCTGTAGATTTTGAAAAATTTTAGTGGGATTCTGGCCAAAATTTAGATGAAAATCCGTGCTCTCTCATGCTGCCTCTAGATGAACTTTTTAATTTCTGCCAGAACTGCCTTCTCCCTTCTGACCTCAGGGGCCCTGAACTAGAGTGCCTCCTAAAAGACCCAGATTCCTGTCCTTCAAGTCCCACTGGTGTAATCATTTCTGAAGCTGATATTGCCATGCTGTTGTCATGAGTAACACCATAGCCAGACCTTGTATGACAGATTTCCAAAGCTTCCACAAGTTCACCTGAAAGTCTATTTACCTTGCTGTCTACACTGATAGGGTAGTCTTCACTAAGATCTCTTGATTCTATTGTCTCTTTTGCTTCATCAAATTCATTGCACACTAGCTTTAAAGCTTGAACAACTTCGCCCATGAAAGGCCGGTGTGATACTTCAGGCTGCACACACATTGATGCAATTGCTGCTACTTTCACAAGGGTATCATATGACATATTAGACTCAATGACTGGGTCGATGATTGTTTTCAGACCCTCCTTTGTTGTCAGAAGTGGACGAGCCCAAGCTACTAGATTTTCTTGACCAGGAGGCTGTGACAGGTCCACTGGCTTCCTTCCTGTTAGAAGCTCTAGGAGGACTACACCATAGCTATAAACGTCACTTTTCACAAGAAGATGACCAGTCATTGCATATTCAGGAGCTAGGTAACTGAAAATAAAGAAAATCTAGCTTATTACAGGTCTCATCAAATATGAAGAACATATTTTCAAGTGTAAAGGTGAAGAATTTCATACCCAAATGTTCCCATAACGTGTGTTGAGATGTGTTTGCTCCCCTCATCCAACGCTGTTCTGGCCAATCCAAAATCTGAAACTTTTGGTGTAAAATCATGTTCCAACAAGATGTTGCTGGACTTGAAGTCTCGATGGATAACTCGAGGGCTCGAGTCTTCATGCAAATATGCCAAGCCTCGAGCTGCACCTAGGGCAATCTTCATCCGGGCATCCCAGTCAAGTGGACCATTTACCTTGTCATCTCCTGAGAGGATACAAGAAGAACATACCAAAAAGCTCTTTTCAGATCTACGAGTAACCCATACATATACAACAGTTCATTAACAAATAGAAATAACTGAAGGTGGAAAAATCATCCTGAATGAATCTACCATGTAAATGAGATTCGAGACTTCCATTATGAATAAGTTCATAGACTAGGCAGCGGTTATTATCCTCTATGCAAATACCAAACAGCTTAACTAAATTCCTGTGGTGAAGACGGCTAAGCATCTCAACTTCTGCCAAGAACTCTCTGCCTCCATGTTGATTAGCTTTCTTAAGAACCTTCACGGCCACCTCTCTTCCATCATCTAAAATGCCTCTATAGACAACCCCAAATCCTCCTTCACCAATTATTCTTGAAGTATCAAAATCATTTGTAGCTCTTTCTATATCATTCAAAGTAAAAGTCTTAGCAGTTCCCGTATATGTCACCGCACAAGAATCAATGGACATAGATGAGGAACTGAGCATGCTTCCATGTCTCAAAGTCCTGGTAGCCCCTGCTGAATTAGATTTCATTATTTACCACAAAATGACCTTGCGATAACAGAAAAGCACAAATATCAGCACAGAAAATATAGAACAACCATAAAGTGGAACTTGGGGATTGAATAAGGAGATAATCAGCAATTGAATATCGAGACAAATTTTGTAAAATATTAAAAACTAAGTCAGTAGATGTTGCTAAAGTTGGGGAGCATAGTTTATGAAAATATTAGATATTGAATATTGTTTCAATGAAAAAGTAGTTAAAATTGGTCTTAGTAATATATGAGTTTATATCATTTTATTGAACCGATCATTGTAATTCAAAGTTTAATAAGCGCATTACTATGTGTTACATAATCAACAAAAGGACTAAAGGATTGGATCACAGTAGTACCTGCTAGTTTTGCAGGGGTGCATATCACATTATGTGTGGTTTGTTCAGGTTGACAAAAAGCACCGCATTTCAACAGGAAAACTGCTATTCCAAAGCATAAAACTAAGGCTGTAAATGATGATAGAACAATTGCAGCAATCATGCTTCCTCTAAGCCCACCTTTCTTCCTCATTGGCACGTCAACTCCTAATGGTTTTAATGCCTGTCTTTTGTTGTCACGACCAGCATATGGTCCATCATCTTCGGTAGAAATGCTGGAATGTGATGGAGGAGAGGGTGGAAGACCTGCAGAGTTGTAAGAATCAAAATCTAAGATTTAAGTTCCAAACTCAAAACATTTCCCAAATGCTTCTCCAAGAAAACAAAATCATGTAACTTTTCATTCCTACTGAAATTATTTTAAACATCCAAGTAACTGAGGATAAATATGTAACCTGGATAGCGAACGTATAATACTTCATAGGCACCGAAGAGGGAAGCTTTTATGAAAACCTGTCCCTGCCAAAATTTCTTGAAGATAAAAAAGGCAATAGTATCATCAAATTTAACTCCCCATGGCACAAGGTTGATGAGGACTGTGCTTTTCTGTAGCTGCTGACTAGCTGCATTTGCTCCCATAACGCGAACTTGGCTATGGTTTAGTCCAACACTTGCCGCAATTTCCTCTGTCAGCTGTGAAACCAGAGGGAAAAATGTGTAAATTGGAACATCAAGGCCGAGCTTAACTTGAATTGGCCACACACATCCACAGGGTGACCCGGGAGGAGTGTATGTTAGTGGCTCAGTGCATGTCACTGGGCCACAATCTGCATTTAAAATCCGAAAAAGATAGTAATCTGTTATGCTGCTATACATAGTTGACAAAATTTAATTGACAAGACAGTTCATTTTACAACTGCTAGAGCGAAGAGAATATCTACCTTCATTAGGAGGTGGCGGTGGTAGTGTCATAACTGATGATGCTGGTGGAGTCTTCATCTTCTTCAAGGAAGAACCCGTAGGTGAAATTGTAGGATGAAGACTGGGCACTTGTAATAGAAAGAACAAATGATCACAACATTGTCATCATCAATAGCACCATGAATAAAGCACAGGAAACCAAGCTTTTTTTGATACTACAGAAACCAAGCTTAATCCAGAAAAAAAAAAAATTGCACATTCTCATACTGTTGAAGTTGCCTGATGTAACTTTTGGTGACGGTGCTGGTGCATGTGAACTCCAGCTTGACGGAGATGGAAGGGGAGATTGAAATGAGGGGACTGAAGGACCTGTACATTTCACTAATTGTTTGAAACTCAAAAAATAGACTTTTCAAAACAAAAATATTAAATTTGGATTAATGTAAGAAATTTACTGACTCTACTTCAGGGATAGAACAAAACCTTGCTGGCTGTAAGAGGGAGCAGGAGTTGGATAAGCTGGTCCAGCACCAGAATTTCTAGACTTGTTTCTTACATGATGATGTTTACGATATGGAATGAAAGGAGGAGATGCTGGACCATGCACCCATTTCTTTGTAGGACCTCTAAAACTTGGAAATGAAGACGGTTCAGGAGTGATACTGGAAGGCCTCATGGCATCATGTGAGTGGGCAGCTACAACAGGAATAAATTGTTGAATTGTCCATAGTTGGGGCATGGAATATAAATCTAGTATCCACATATAAATAGCTACATTACAGGTTCCCAGTGTACCTTTGATTGGAGAATGGTGCTTAGTCGATGAAATATCGTGTGGTTTGTTAGGTGGAGGAAGTACCTCTCCATGTCTTTTCCTGCCAGAGCCGTGAGGACTTCGAATTGGAGGGTAGGTATGGTCTGTGGCATCATGGAAAAAATGATCCAATAAACACGAGTCCTCGAGTATTGAGGTAATCGGAAAAATACTGATAACCGACAATTTAGATTCTTTTATAGCTTTTGTAAACTTTAATAACAAGTGATAGATAATGCACCAAGGTTTTAATTTCAAAGAACAAGGGATCAGCAAATGCCAGCAATATGGGTTTCTTGGAAAACGAAGTGTGGTGGGACTGATCAGAACTTCAGCAAGAAATCGAGCAACTGAAAATATGCAATTTCAATAAACAATAAGGTTCACCTGGTGGTGTGGTTGGTGGATGACCAGGCCAGACAGGTTGAACATTTGGTAGATTTTGCGGCAGTCTCCGGGGTGGCAATGCAACTGTTACTGCATGATTAGGGAAAGGGAGAAGTTAAGTGGCATTCTTCAAGAGCACAATGTGCTTGGGAAAAAATTAAACCTCTGCTTGGATAACTCCTGTGGAGATCTTAACATTCATTTAAAATTTTTCAAAATATTAAACTTGGGAAGGGAATTAAATTTTTTACTCCTTTAAACCTTGAATTTCCCACTATATAATTATATTATCAGTGCTTCAGATTTTTTTCTTTTTTAATCTTCACATGATTAATTGGCTTTGCAAAACTATTTTAATTATATCCAGAACTAAATAAAAACCACGTATATATTCATGGAGATCACAGCCGTCTATCAATTTTTGGACCTCATAAACATCATTATCAAACTTATTGAGCCAGGGAACAAGAAGAAAACATTGCCCCAAAGAGCATTTACTGATATTTATTGGTGAAACAAAGAAATCATCTTTGCAAATTTGCACTGTTAGCAAAAAATATTAGTTATGACACCACCAGCTAAAAACCCAGAATTGTGAAGAAACTAGCGGTAATGCAGTGACAGTCATGGAGATTTCAAGAAACTTGTAACCAAGAGGGATCATGAAGTGAGTCAGCTACTACAGTAAGCCAGCTCATTCAAAATGTGCCGTAATCATTCTCACTCAAGAGCAAAACAGATTCTAAACATATCATTTAAGCTTTTTTTCTACTAATTGATTACAAAAAGACAACAACTCCGAACATCTTTTAATCTTAATCTCGAGTCAATCACATGGATCAATAACCATAATTCTACAAAGAAACTAAACTTCATTACCTGCAGATCCATGAAGAGACAAATCACTCGCAGTTACACATAGTGCCATCACCATGAAAGCAAACAGCAACCCCATTTCAACTCTCCAAGAAACCAGAAACAATCAGCCTTCAAGATCTCTCATTTCTGCTAGAAGAGAGCAGTGAAAGATGAAAGTGCAACCTGAAGAAGCAAAACATGGGTAAAACTTAAAGGAACAAACAAACTACACAGTTTCTTTTTAGACCACAAAAGAAAGGAGACCCACAAACAGTACCACATAAGTAATGAGAATAAGAATTGAAGCTTTGATTAGGTAGGGGCTAAAAACCAACTTATCATTTTTTACAAACTAGGCACTTAAAAACAGCTTTAGTTTCTTGTGCTCCCATTGGTGCTTGAGAACTGAACTAAAGTCAAAAACTGGACAAGCATACAGCAAAACAGTGCACTTGTCAGCAAGATGGTTGGTTTGCTTGCTGGGATCTTTTGGCGAAAGCTGATAAATTAATGCTATAGATCGTTTAATGCTAGGATTGTATAACCAGATTTGATTGATAGTCAGCTTCTAAAGGAATTAATAATTCTTCCACTGTGATTGTGGTGGCTGTGAAGTTTGAAACTTAAAGGATTTCTCATCTGTCCACAGTTTCTTTTGACCATTGTTCTACATAACCAGTCAAACTTCCATTATGATATGGGAGATCATTGTTGCCCCATGAGTCATGACCTAACATTAGCATTTTCTTCAAATTTCTGTTTTCCAGCCATTAATGGTGGCTTAATTTGTCACGACACTTCACCTGCATGCATGATAATTATGTTAACAAGTTTCATGTGAAACATAAGATGTTACTCTAAAATTCATTCATAAGCCTATGTCTATGCTAATTGCTAGGCATAAGGTAATGTAATAATGTATTACACTAAACTCTTAATTAAGAAACTCTCTTTTGTGAAAATTTTTCTACCAAACCATAAATCAGCCGATAATACTTGTGATTAAGCGACATTTCGATGAAGATCATAAAATAATAATAATAATAACAATAATAATAATAATCTATAAACAATAACATTAAGAATTTAATATTCATACATTTTAATCAGTCAAATTCATTATTGAAAAGAATTTCCCCAAATGAACTGATTTTAATTATAAATTTGACAGACATAAGAATATGAGACATAACCTAAGCTTTTGGATAGTCCCCATAAGAGACAAAGCCAACAAGGTTTTGGATGGTGAATTTGGGATCTAATTTTGTGGTCACCACCACCACCGCCTCCTTTAATTTTCATTTTAAAAGTTAAAATTATTACACAACTATGTTTACAGTTCATGAATAAAATGATGCACCAATCAAAAATTAAAAGTGTCGGCGAAATTGGTTAGCTTGATTGGAAAAGATCCATTCGTAAATTTTCACTTTAACAACTAGAAATGGTGGGCAACTTTATGGTAGGGGGCCAAACTATATACCATTTACTATCTCTGAGCAAACAAACACGGTCCCCACGACCATAATTTTCCTCTTAATTGTTTACTCATTAATGAATTTACACTTTAAAAATTAGAAATGGTGGGCAACTTTTGTGTGCATTAGGTATACTAGTACGGGACGGCGACAGCGTATCCGTTACGCTTGTTGTAGGACCGGCCCAGATTGCAATGTTGGGCCTGAAACCCAACAGAAGGGATGGGCACAAATACACAGCCCACTACTTCTTGTTCGCTCTCGCTACTTGTTTTCTCAAAAGGTCGGGGCTTAATGTTTTTTCAAATCTCAGCATCGCAGCATGGGCAGCAATGCTTACGCGGAAGCACTTCTAACAAAAAAGCGCTTTTAAATCCGTTTTCGTTAGAAGCACCCCCGAATAAAGCGTTTTCCCTTACGAAACAATTTTTTAAAAAATAATAATAAATATTAGTTGAAACATTACTAGCACTAGATCCCAGATAATTCCATTCGAAGTTGGGATGTTTTGATCAATTAATTGAAAAAATTATCTCGGCCACCAAATTCAAGAAGACTTTTGAGTTATAACCGATCAATAATTGACTTATTAATTTTTAAATTAAATACAAATCCGAATAATTAATTAATACCAAATGAGATGAAGATTAATTAATTATGAGGTGGGGAATCAATTTGCTGTTTTATTTGGTTTTCCTGCTGTCAATGATTGGATAATTGAGAAAAACGGCAAGTAGCCTGAGTTGGGTTCTTTGTCGTTTTATTTATCGAGATTCGAGAGCAATTTCACACTTGATACAGCGCCAGCTATTTTTCAAAGACAAATCCTGACCGCTTGATGATAGGCATTGTTGCAGACAAATCACAAACTGTCTGAGGACAAAGATTAAGGGTGATCGAGGTTGCTTTATCTGAACACGTGGGCCCGCACTTCACGGCGGATGATGATCAAAATCACACGTGTTACAAAGACAATGGGTCCATAGTAGGTGATGTGTCGACGTATGAGTTGGTTGAGTGATTGCGCGTTCGCGTTCTCCTCCCGTTGGCGCGTTTGCTTATTTTTTTCCTTAAATTTCCACACTTGAGGAATTATTATTATTAGGATTGTTGAATAGTATCCCCAGGCCAAATTTTTATTCATTATTTGTAATATTACATTACAAACCTACGGCTTTTGGAACCTACTTTAATTTTTCTCGTAATTAATTTTATTTTCTCAAAATTCTTCCCATATCCAAACTTTCCCCGTTTAAGATTTCATAAATTAATTATCTTTCAAAAAAAAAGATTTCATAAATTAATTAAGCTAACAATAGAAAAAGGAAAAAAGAATTTCCAATTAAGAAAAATTTTTATACGAAAGGAACTAGCACTCGATCCATTGTTTTTATTGCAACGCAGGTTCTTGAAAATTAGTACACAAATTCCTTTCCCTTTGGTTTTATTATAATATCTGCTTTCTCTTACTCCCTTTCATATATTTATTAAACACCAGCTGCCTCTTCGCTGGCGCTCTCTTTATTTTCTCTCACTTTCTTTCCCTCCAAACATGACAGACAGAATCTACCCCTCAGCCAGACCCGCCACCAACGGCACCACCAATGGTACTGCCACCACCAACGCCGGCGCCGGCTCCACAGCCACCGGAAACCCATCATTCCCGACCAGCAAAGCCCAACTCTACGGCGCTACCCGCCCCGCATACCGTCCACAACCAAAACGACACCGTTACCGCCGTTCCTGCTGCTGCTCCTGCTGCCTCTGGCTGACCATAACCCTAATCATCCTCATCCTCCTGGCAGCCGTCGCCGGCGGCATCCTCTACGTCCTCTACCGCCCCCACCGCCCTTCTTTCTCCGTTTCCTCCCTCAAAATTCAAACCCTAAACCTCACTTCATCGCAAACCCTACTCACAAACATCAACCTCGGCGTCATCACCAGAAACCCTAACAAAGAACTAGTGTTTTACTACGACCCCATTACAATAACAGTCACGAGTGACGACAATAGTGACGTCAACGTTGGGGCTGGTTCGTTTCCTTCGTTCAGGCACGGGACCAAGAACACTACTGAGCTTAAGGCTGCCATTAAAGGCAACGGGCAAGAGCTCGACGACGCTTCAGCGAGTAAAGTGAAGTCTCAGTTGAAGAGCAAGAGTGGGTTGCCGTTGAAGATAAAGCTTGAAACGAAGGTGAAAGTGAAGATGGGAGCTGTCAAGTCTCCAAAAGTGAGGATTAGGGTTACTTGTGAAGGGATCAAAGCTACTGCTCCCACTGGTAAAAAAGCGTCGTTGGCTTCCACTTCGAATGCCAAGTGTAAGGTTGATTGGAAGATCAAGATCTGGAAATTCACTTTCTGATCACGAATAATGATCGAAAGACGAAAATTAATCAAAGGTGTGATTTTTATTTTATTTTTTCGGTATTTTTTGGATTCTTTTAAATATACATATGTTTTTTTGGCGTGAATTTATTATGTTTTTTAAATTTTTGTAAATGGAAGAAAAGTTTGGTGATTTATTGTAACAGTGGGACTGATAGTTAAAATAATGGCTAAATAGATTTTTTTTTTTTTTTTTTTACTTTTGTTTACCGAATTTTTTTTTTAAAAAAATCTTTTTTGGTTGATTAATTAGTTCTTGTCGGTTGTGGCTACTAGCTGCATGATTGCTGGCATTATCTTCTTATGGATGTATATTTTATGTATTTGATAAAATAATAATATTGAGGGGGACGTTTGGATTTTTCTGCAATTGGACTTAACGTGCATGCAAATATTTTAGAAAATGTTCGATTAGTCAGCTTTTCAATAAGATTATGACATGTGAGTGATTAAACGGAGGTGACGGATGATGAGTGGAATCCCATTATGTGATTATCACTTTTTGATAAACAAAGTGATAGTTGAACCAAATGGTTTAATTTCTTAAGATGTGTTTATTGCAATTGGCTTTCCAACTTTTAGGTAATAGAGCAATGGAGTCAAGTGAGTGAGTTGGTGAATTTTACTTGGCTATACTAATTTATATTTTTCTCAAGATATATTTTAGCTGTTTGCTCTTTATTTTATTTATTCAGTAATATGCAAATGTTTTTCCTTTTCTTTTTTTCTTTTTTTTTGCTTATTGTTTTACTAAAAGTTAGTCAACTCTCTTAATTCTGTCAATGGATTTGGTAAAGCTGTGTGTACCATAGAAAATAAATGTAGCAATTAACATGAATTCTTGATTAGACGGTCATTCATATTTTTCATGGAATAAGCATATGTATTCTGGATTAGGATCTTCTTTTCGTTTTTTCTCTCTTATTGTCTCATTTTTTTAAAAAAAAAATTAGTTAAAAAATAATTAGTTTAGTTGTAAATAAAATAAAGAAGATCGACTTAATTATTAACATTAAAATTTTAATTTAATTTTAACCACTGATTTAATTAATAAGAAGAATCCTTGTGCATAAAATCAATCCCAATGTCTTCATTAATTTCAAGATGAGTTGTTAGTATGCATGGTCCCTTGGCAGTTGTATTATTGACTTAAATAAGTTTTCTCATGGCATTTGAGTGGTTGTCACGTCACTCTCCGTTTGCTCACTGTGAAAGTCTTATTCAACTCTACAATAATATTAACTAACCATTAAATAAATTATAATATTATAGTACGTTGTTCATTTGTTTTTGTATAATGGATCAGAATTTTCTCTTGTTTTTGTATAATGGATTGGAATTTTCTCTTGTTTTTGTATAATGGATTGGAATTTTCTCTTGATTTAATTTTTTCGTGAGTAAAAATATATATGGATGTTAATAGTTAATAAATAAAGAAAATAAAAAAATTAAATTTTATTCATACATTATTATTTAAAGACATATAATAAAAAATCTTTAAAATCTCATGAAAATTTATATCAAAAGAAAATTTTAATATAGAATTTATGAGAGTTCATATCAAAAGAAAATCTTAATATAAATAATATACATAAGAGAATTTATGTGTCGATGCCTCTAGGCCTATTAACTTTTAGTTGTCATTAGAGTTTAAAGTTTTTTTTCCCCTTAATTTTATTTTATTCTTACTATTTGGTATGCAAAGAATATATACGAAGTGGTTGTGTTTCAAAAAGTACGGGACCCCCATAAAAAGTGATATTTTTTTTCTGGCGAAAGTGCTTTGGTATGTTCTGGGAAGCAATGAAAATTGGGAAGTGCTTGTTGACTTTTCTGCCTTCGAAGGATGACATGCCATTCGGACGTGTTGAGGAAAGCATGGGTCGGCGAGAAGCATGATTTTAGTATTAGACGTGTTGTCGTATCTGAATCTGATCATGTACCGACTTGCCGAATGCCGATGCTTAAATTCGGCATTTCTAATAGGAACTCAAACCCGGTTTCTCCACAATGAGGGGAAGGGCTTTTGCCTTTTGCCATCCGGCCAATGTCATGAATTACGATTCATTGAACAATGAAAAAAAAGAAAAAAGAAAAAGATTATTAATGCATGAAATCGTGCTCTCACAAACACTTTTACTCCGAATGAAATAAATTCCACGCCATGCATATACGTTTCATAAAAATAAAGATGGGCTTACAATTTGATTTACAAATATTGTACGTTAATTTTGTAAGCCTAGCGTTAATTGGTTTGGAATGAGTTAATGCGTGACTTAACATGAACAAATTTCAATGATGATTATTTACCAAAAATTAACTTAAAACATAATATATATATATATATATATATATATTTGCTTCCTATTTTAATTTGCGTGTCTGAGCCGAGATTTAGTGGATGATCAGTTTGGCACAAATAAAAAGGAAAAATGGAGATTACGGAAAACAAATCATCAAAATTAGTGCTGCGCATAAATTCTTTATGGTAAAAAAAAAATGGGGAGAAGCTAAACGCGTCATGGGCAAGAGCGGCAGCATAATAAATGATGAAGCATAAGCAAGAACGTGAAGCAAGGAATCACTTTCATGCAGTGGTTAGGCAAATTGACTTTCGAACATAGGAGATAGGACCACGCCATGCATGTGACTATGTGTTAAAATATTTATCATCATTGAAATGAGCAGAGTGGGGGAATAAGAGAAAATATAAATTTAATTATATACAGCAATAACAAAAATTCTTATTTTTTCCTATGTTTATAGAGAAATGAAAATTTAGTTATACTTGGTATCTATTGATGAGCCGGACTTATATGAGACTATCACAATAGAAGTATTTAAATAAAATTTTACAGACTTTTTTTTCACTTATATTTTCCTTCTCATTATATAATTGGGTTGATAAATTTTAAATTGTATTTATAGGAGTCAAAATAACAATAAACGGGTATTCCACAATTTCTCCATATTTACAGATCCCAAAACACGCATTTCCATACATTTTTTTCCTTTTTAATTTTTTTTTCCCACTATGTGGTTCGGAGACACTTTTTTTTTTTAATAAAAAAAACAAAATGAAAATTGCAATATGAAAAAAACTTCGGCATTCGAATAGAACTGGCCCAAATTATTGGACAATAAAGATAGGCCCATTAACGAAAAGGGCCGAAATGACCCAAAACTTGTTTGATCTTCTTCACTTAAAACCTGCGTGCTAAAACCCTACTTTTCTGAGAGCTAAAACCCCATCAAAGCCTTTCACATTTTTCCCCTTCTAAATTTTTTTTCGAAGCCTTTCTCTGCTGTTCACAGTGCACGACATACAAATTCATGTATCGAATAGCTTCAAAACTAGCCTCTTCAATCGGGTACTTAATTGTGCCTTTTGTTTTTTTTTTTTGGGAATGTTACGTTAAACTCTATTGTGTATACTTTGCTAATGGGCTTTTTTGGTTTTTTTTTTCTTTTATGTTGAATATTTTACAGTTCCCCTGCTTCAAAGAAACTGGTAAGAACTTGTTTTTATCTAAAGTTTGGATTTTGTTGGCTTCTTTGTTCAGTTGTTGAAAAAAAGTCTAGGATAAGAGAGTAAAAACAAGTAAATGGGATGAATTTGAGTCTTTATAACTAAATGATCTGGGTTATTTTTGTACGGTGTGAAAAGGCAGGGATTTTGTGTCAAACAATGAGTTATGTGGTTGGATTTATTTAGTTTTGTTGGGGGAAATCCAGATGGAACCTTTTTCTTTTAATTTTTGTTTGACATTTTAGTTTTCTTGGTTGATGATTTGAATGGGACAGGTGTATAGTAGGGTTTTATGCAATAGGAACTATGTGGCGAAGGATATCAATTTTGGAGTTGGTGCACGAGCTGCCATGTTACAAGGTGTATCCGAGGTGGCAGAAGCTGTGAAAGTTACTATGGGACCAAAGGTGCTAGATTGATATCCTTGACTTTACATTTTTGTTTTCATTTTGAATTTTTTTGATGAACGTACTTGCACGAGAATGATGAAACTTAATATTAAAGGATTGAGTAGATTTTCTTGTCGCTCTCTTTTCGTGTCTCTTTTTCTTTTTTTTATTTTTTTTAGTAAGAAACAAGAGATTGTCATAATTTCTTCTCAGTCATTGTCTTGGTTTCTCATTCAGGGTCGCAATGTGATTATTGAGAAAAGTATTGGAGATCCCAAGGTCACAAAGGATGGTGTTACTGTTGCCAGAAGCATAGAATTCAGAGACAAGGCAAAAGATGTTGGTGCAAACCTTGTAAAGCAGGTTGCTGGTGCTACTAATAAAGCTGCGGGAGATGGTAAGCTCTTCTAATTGTTTCTTGACTTTATGTGAAAGCACAGTATGGTTGGTTATTGATTTTGTATCATGCTAGAATTGAGGTTAAGTCTTTCTGGATGACATAGAAGTTTTGAAAAGGAGTTTGTAATATATGTGTCAATTCTTATTTGTGTAATATTAGAAGTGTTTAGATGACTCTGATTATTTACCCAAAGCCTAGTATTTGCTAATATGCAGTGGCTTCTTAGCGTATCAGTTTCACTGGTTAGTGCCAAAAATTCCTTAGTGCCTACTGTTAAGCCTTCCAAACAGACTTAATGTTTCTTAGATATCATTTCTTTCTCAATGTGTGAGGAGTTCTTATTGCTGGAGATGTTCTGCTAATCTCTTTTGCAGGTACGACTTGTGCAACTGTTCTGACTCAGGCAATTCTCACAGAAGGGTGTAAATCTGTAGCTGCAGGTGTAAATGTGATGGATTTACGCAGTGGTATTAATATGGCGATCGATGCAGTCATATCTGATTTAAAAAGCAGAGCACAAATGATTAGTACACCGGAAGAAATTACACAGGTGGTGAAGCTTCTTGGAGGAACTAGTTTTCCTGTGTGATGTGTGAAGTAGGGAGCGTCAAGATACAATTTTTTAAAATTCTCATGCTAGTCCAAAGTAGGAGACGGTTCGACTGTTTATTTTACTGAAGTTGAATGAAACTGGTTCCCATAAGTTCAGTTCAAGTTTATACCCTGGCTGTGAACCTATTTTCTTGTGATATGTTTTATTTGGATTTCAATAATCAAGATGCAGCAAATGCAGGAGCAGCTAGTTTGAAATTGTGCTAAAAACTTTCTCTTGAAATTGTGCTAAAGACTTTCTCAACCTTGATGAAGTGTCAAATGGAGCCCAGATGAAGAGTCATCAGCATTACTGCTTCTAAGTTTCACAAACATTGTCAATTAAACTTGCTGGATTTAAATTTACTGCTACTTTGTATGTATCATTTATTCTTGTTTTAATGTTTTTCGACGGCAACTGAAATACACCAATATGTAAAAAACAGGTGGCAACTATCTCTGCAAATGGTGAACGCGAGATTGGGGAACTGCTAGCAAGAGCAATGGAGAAAGTTGGAAAGGAAGGAGTCATTACTGTTGTTGTAGGAACGTTGATCCCTTTCATATGATGACAATTGAAGTCTAACAGTTTGCTCTAGCTTATGTATTATTTGCAAATTTTGTAGGATGGAAATACTATGGTTAACGAGTTGGAAGTTGTTGGAGGAATGAAGCTAGCAAGAGGTTACATTTCTCCGTATTTTGTTACAGATCCCAAGACACGGAAATGTGTAAGTTCAGATCTGTGTCATTCCAATAAACCATTCCTTCAAAAGATACTCAATGTTTGAAGTTACATAATTTTTTTTTTTTTGGGTTGTTCCAGAAGTTTATAAGGTTGCTCTACCCATATACAATTGCCCTTGCATTAGAGAAAAATCCCTTACTATTAAAAGTTGTCCTTTGCATGTTGCAGGAACTTGAAAATCCTCTGATCCTTATTTATGACAAGAAAATTTCAAACATGGACTCGCTTGTGGGATTACTGGAGCTAGCTGTAGAGGTATTTAGCTTTTCTGTTATGATTCTTTCTTTCAAATGAAAAGTTAATCATATGGAGGACCATAGAAATTCTCATTGTTTTCTTCTCTTGCTGTTTGATTACAAACAGAAAAATAGAGCACTTCTTGTTGTAGCTGAGGATGTGGAAAGTAATGCACTAGCTATGCTCATCCTCAACAAGCACCACGCCGGCGTTAAGGTGATCATCCGACCTTTCTTTATATATTTATACAACATGAGATGGTGCGTAGTATTGCTTTTTGCGAATGTGGAAAGAGTGAAATTGAAATGCCAATGAGATGTAACTGTATACTACACTATCTCATACATGATTACTACGACATCAGCTTATTATGATTTTCAAAAGAATATGCATAATCCACATGTCATTAGTATCAATGTGTTAAATACCAAATTCGTGTTAGCAGCCTCTGCTAGCATTGGTAATTTGGTATATACCAAATCAGGGTCCTGAGAGGGTGATTTGTATGAATTCTAACCTCTGTCACTTATATGTGAAATAGGCACACTTAAAGTTGGGTTGTTTGTAACAGCATAAAACATGCAATAATTATACAATCTAAAAGCATAGGAGCTTAGTGGAACCAAACACATAATTTCAATGTAAAACATTTGGCTTTCCCTTGTATATGGCAGTTTAGATGGTATTATTTTGATGCAGGTCTATCCATACCTAGATGTGTATAAACTAGGTAGTTAATATTTATTTCTAAAAAGTGTCAACTTCATCAATATTTAATTAGTTAACATGTAGACTGAGATGCATAAGTTGATTGTGCAGTTGTATTATCATTTATATGATAGTTGGTTATTTTATTAACAGAATATCTTGACATAGATCATGCATCTTCTGGCATGGATCTTTTCCTTTTTACCGATAAATTTTTTTGATTTTAGGTTTGTGCTATAAAAGCTCCTGGTTTTGGGGATAACAGACGATCGCATCTAGATGATCTTGCCGTTCTTACTGGTGGAGAGGTGATAAGATCTTCCAAATCTAAGACTGTCTCTCTGTTTTACCTTTCGGCTTTCCCCTTCCCCTGCCTCTAGCGATGCTTACAATGGTATTACTAACTATTTATCGTATAGGTTATCTCTGAAGATCGTGGTCTAGCTCTCGATAAGGTCAAAGAAGAAATGCTGGGTACTGCAAAAAAGGTTTGTAATAAGCAGACAGTGAGCTTTACAAGCTTCTCGTACATAACTGACATGATTTATCACAGATCACTGTCTCTGTTGATGATACAATTGTTCTGCATGGCGGTGGGGATAAGAAGTTGATTGAAGAAAGATGTGAGGAGGTTTAAGCTCTCTGTCATATTTTTCATTTTGAAGCATGACTATTAGAATATCCGTTTGTCAGTTACTCACATTTGCTTTTTCTCATTGTCCCTAAAACACTGCAATCACGACTAATCGCCTACTGTCGCTCAAGTGTGGTTGCCTATCACAGTTTGCTGGTTTTGGATGGTCGTGTGTGGGAATTCCGGTTGCAGCATCTTGCTTAAACAGGATAAAAACTGAGAAAATTGCTTTGGTTTTACAATTTCTAAAATGGAAATCATATTCTCAGTGAGATAGGAATTGTAAAACTCTAATAAAAGCTGTTACACTCATTCTTATGTTGTAAGAACTTACGTGAATACCAAGTATAAATGTTTCTCAGAAAAATGTCTATCGTATGCATGTCTGTTTTGGAATCCCATGTTGTACATTCCAAATCCAAACATCGGTCAACGGAAGGGGAGGCCGTAATATATTTAATTTGAGTCCGTTTTATATACATGTACCCAAAAGAAAATGGCAACATGTGATAAATACTGACACTCTGATTGTTTTGACAGTTAAGAACTGCAATGGGGAAGAGTGCTGCCACCTTTGACAGGGAGAAAGCACAGGAAAGACTTTCAAAGCTTACTGGTGGTGTTGCTATTTTTAAGGTAAGCCGTTTATCTTTCTAAATTGCAATGCCATATATCTTATATACAAACTAATTATTTTCTCGAAGGTCGGAGGGGCAAGCGAGGTAGAAGTTGGAGAAAGAAAAGATAGGGTCATGGATGCTTTAAATGCCACAAGAGCAGCTGTTGAAGAGGGTATTGTGCCTGGTAAGTTGAATTATTTTCTCATGTGTGTATATGTCTATACATTGAAATGCTGTTTTTATGTACTATGAAAATATGGTTGTTTTTAGGGGGTGGTGTTGCACTCTTATATGCTACAAAGGCTCTTGAGAAGCTGAAAACTGAGAATGAAGACCAGAGAAGAGGCATCCACATAATTCAGAATGCTCTTAAGGTTTTTTTTTTTTTTTGGGGGGGGGGAACATATTTTGTGGTTTAATAACAAATCCATGTTGACCGGTGGTGTTATTGGTTATTACAGGCACCTACTTTGACAATAGCATCTAATGCTGGTTTTGATGGTTCCACAATTATCGGCAAATTATTGGAACAAGATGATGTTAATTTTGGTTTCGATGCAGCTAAAGGTTTGTTGCTTTAAAATGTTTCAAAGTACAAAATGACACTACTCACTTCAGTTCTATTTGTTCTCAATTTCCTGGTGAATTTGTAATGAAATTTGCTTCAACTAGTGTCTCTCTCTCTCTCTCTCTCTCTCTCTCTCTCATATGATACTTCATTGATTTCCTTAGTGCATCATCTGCTTATAGCTAAATGCTTTATCGGTCACTCAAGGAGTTTGTGCTGAATGTGCCAAAACAGGTGAATATGTTGATATGGTGAAGACTGGAATCATCGATCCTCTAAAAGTTGTTAGAACCGCCTTAGCAGATGCCGCCAGGTGATTAACAATCCCTTGTATAATATGACTGTGAATATGAACAACATAATTTTGCATGCTAAGCTTGACTCTTGTCATTTTGAAATGCAGTGTCTCATTGCTGTTGACAACCACTGAAGCAACTGTCCTGGTGAATTCTGATGATAAAAACAAGCCTCCAAGTCGTGTGCCGAACATGGACAGTTTGGGCTATTAACTTACAAATGACTCCAGTACCAAATCATATGATTTACCATTACTGAGCCATTCTTCCTCGGATGCACCAAGTGCAAAGAATTCAGCGTAGTTAGGAAACATGGCACGTACAATTTGAAATTCTAATATGCTATATTTTTTTCAGATAGAGACCTTATGTTTTGCCAACGAATCAATATGAAAAATGATATTTTGGAAGTCTGAACTATGCTGATGCTATTCGGTCTGGCCATGTACGGTAGCAGTAGCCACTGGTATCCTTGAAATGCACGGTAGGTTAACATAGTCTTGGGATTGAATTGTTAGCATTAATCTGCGTCTTTCTTCTTGAATGTGATGACTGGATATGTTGTTTCAAAGTCTGAATTTCGAGGAAATGGGTTCAGTTGCACTGACATGAAAATAATCGACATGTTTTAATTAATTGTCAAACTCCAAGCTTCGAATTCTTGGCGTAAAAAGTCATCCTCGATAATGTATGTACTTTTTTTATAAGATGAGGCAATTAAACGCCATGATTAAGTTACTTAGCACGGAGATAAATGTATTATTTCGTCCTATATATCCATTTTTATTTGGTGGTTTATTTGATTGGTAAAATGAAAAAATATAAAAAATTATATATATATATATATATATAGAATAAATTTACGAGGTTTGTTTTTTCTTTTTTTACCCACGTCCACTAGGTGAAGATGGCTTCAAAATTTCATTAGTGATGAATGAAACTAATTACAAAGAAGAAGAAGAAAAATCTAAATCACTATTTGAACTCAAATTCCAAATTACACCCGACGAAATAAATAATAAAAATAACCTTATAGTTCTGAAGATGTATATAAACTGACTCCTCCTAGCTGCAAAGCATTTTCCATATGCATGTGTATCATGAAATGTTTAACTCGTATGCTTCAAATTAAAAGAAGACTATGTACACATCTTGTGCATAAAATCAAAATCATATCAGAAGCATGATCTTTATGAATACCTAAAATCAACCTGAAATGTCATGTCGGCCAATTCATCAATTTATTGACAGTACATGATGAGTGTGAGCAGACAAGAAGTACATGTTGATTGATGATTAATGTGTAAAGGCAAGCCAATCTTTCCATTCCACTTGGCATGCAACTCAATCTATCCCCAGGACTTAAGAATTTTACGTGGTCAGCTCTTTTGACCTACACTGTCCTGATTTCCGTTTCAACTTTAAAGGGGCAAGTCCACTATTGCCTTTACCCGACAACTTGGGTCGAATTCTCCGCTTTGTTGATTGGCTCAAGCTGCTAGCCTTTTTATAGTAGTATTGTAAAGTGACGATAGACTAATGTCACGGGTCGCTCAAATTATCTATAAATAAAGATTAATTTAGTTATATGATTGTACTTAGTAAAAATTTATTTAATAGCAGGATGTATTTAGCAGCGAGATATGCTCTAAACAATGGCTGGAAGAGCTTAGAACGAGGGTTCGCTAAGTATGTATTCAGGATGCGTTTAACATGTGAGTTCGCTCTATATGCACAATAGATTGCCCTTAGAAGTGAGTGCGCTCAATATAACAACGGAATGCGCTTAGCACTAGGCCACCTCGCACAACTAGCTGGCCATGGTGCACTCAGCGATCAACCAAATTTGGCCCAATATCAAGAATTCTCTACAATTATAAGTAGGCTAAAATTTTTTAAAATTGTGCATTTAAGTCCTAGGAGATATTTATGTAAGTTGCTAGAAAGCTTTAAGAGCTTGGCATCCAAGCCTATAAATAAATACCACATGGCACTAGCTATTTTTGCACAACACACCAACCACACCACGCATACACCCACCAGCACACACATAAGTTCTAAAGCTCTCTTATAAAAAGCTCTCTTGTAATTTATTTTTTAATGAGTAATAAGATTATATTTGACCTTGTTGCTCTCTCTTCTCTCGAGCATTTGTCGTAAGCATTTTTGCTTAGCTAGTTTGAGAAGTGTTCTAAGCTTACTTAGCGACTTGTGTGCTAGAAGTTATCTAAATACCGCACATGTTTGCTGTTCGTAATATCCACTCCCTGACACTAGGCTGTTCACGAACAGGGATTCTTGATTAGTGCTGAGCTAACTATAGTGCAAAATCGTATCTCTTTGGTTAATAAGATCCAAAAGGTTTATCGATCGCAGGGGGTGCAGATCCATAATAGGCATATAGAAATTATTGTACATCAAATAACATCAAAAGTTTTTGACACGTGGAGGTGTAAAATACAACTTAATTTATTGATCATTACATAGAATTCAATTAAGATATTGTATGAAAGTATGATTTCTTCAATTCTCACACGAGAATAGAAGGATTTTTGTTTTGATTGGGTCGGTTCCAAGAAGTTTTTTTTGTCTACCTTACTTTCTTTTCTTCATTTTTATCTTATA